>CAJNJA010073230.1:1911-12614 GCA_905231915.1 Symbiodinium necroappetens | reverse complement strand
TTAGGGCTAGGGGTTTAAGGTTTAGGGTTTGGGCGGTTAGCGGCTGGAAGCCATTAGGGAATCAATGATAGCAGCGCTCCTGCTGGGATTAATAAAGCGTAAACCCAAACCGCCCTAAGCCCAAACCCTAGAACCCTAAACTCTAAACCGTAAAGCCCTACACCCCAAAACCTCAAACGCTAAAACTCTCAACAAAAACCTAAATCCTAACTACACCTATGACTCTATGACCTCTGCTGCGGTCTCTGGCCTGGCTTTATCCTTACCGGGTTCCCTCAAGGGTTCCTGCAAGGACTCTATCATGGGGTCATACCAGGGGTCCTACCAGGGTTTAGGGTTTTTGGCGGGATTTCGGGAATCTGCCGAAATCGTAGTTTAGGGTTTAGGGTTTAGGGTTTAGTTCCAAGCTTGTGTTGAGTAGCCTCGGATCATGCAGGGGCCTCGGGTCCAGGGCTTTGGGACCTAGAGGTGGAAGGTCTCGGCATGGAGTTGTACATAGCCGTCTTAGTTCGAACGGGGTTTGGGAAATTTTCACCATTCAGCTACATCAAGCCGTTTTCTTCCGGTCTTCCACGCCCAGAGCACACGAGGTTGAAGGGCTTCTACTTGGAGTGTCGGGGGACTTGACTTAGTAAGTGGCAGATAAGTAGACTTAGAAGTACCCTAAAAGGGGCCCTAGTTGGGGTTGTGATACGTATAAGTCTATAAAGTAACTAGTTAACTAAGTCCCCCGACCCTCCAAGTAGGTTCCTACGTGACCCCATAATCATAAGGGTACCCTTTTTCCTGTTATCCTTCCTTTAGGCTCAGTGGTCTCTCTAGGTGGTGAGTGGCCTCAATCATTCGAAAAGGGTTTAGGGGAAAATATGAGCGTACCCATATTCTGGAACCAAAACCCGTTCCATGTGTTAAGTATTAAGGTGCTCGACCAACCACTGGTGCACCGGCAGCACTGATCTTGCAGCCACTTGTAGGCACATCGATATCCAACGTCTTCCAATGAAGATAACCTTGCTCTGCTACAACTGTCAAGTTAACAGATATCTCCTCTGACGTAGATGAAGCCCTGCATCGGTTTGCCGTTCTCATCTGTTGCCTTCAGACCATTTTGCAGCGCTTCATACAAGATTTAACACAAGTCATGTGTCCACCTGTGGTGGCATTCCCAGATGGAGTTTGCACACTCGAGTGACTCTTGGTGGAGCAGCATCGCTTGCTGGCAAACGTGGGAAAACAACAAGCCCAGCGTCGAATCGATTTCGACGTACGTTCTGACCTTCACTGCCAACTAAGACGTCAGGATTCGCTCATACTTGAGTTTGGCTAGCCGAATGTCTAGCAACTCACAGTCGCTTCTTCCGACCGTGTCTTTGATTGCCTGGTCAAGAGTAGCGCCGGGCATCTGCCACTTGTCACACACGGAACCCGAAACCCCGATACCCGAAACCCTAAATGTGGTACCCGCGTGTTCTGAAGACGCTCCAAAAGGGGCCCAGGCGCTGTTTTGAAGACAACCTTTCTGAAACCCTAGACGACTTGAGGAAGACCCTAGGCCCTCAACCCTAAACCCGAAACCCTGAGCCCTAAACCCTGAACCTCAAGGAAAACCCTAAACCCAGAACCCTTAAATCCTCAATCCTAAACCCTAAAGCCCGAGCCCCCTCCAGGAAAACCCTAAACCCAGAACCCTTAAATCCTCAACCCTAAACCCTAAAGCCTGAGCCCCCTCCAGGAAAACCCTAAACCCTAAACCCTAACCTTCAACCCTAAACCCTAAACCCTGAGCCCCCTCCAGGAAAACCCTAAACCCTAAACCCTAACCTTCAACCCTAAACCCTAAACCCTGAGCCCCCTCCAGGAAAATCCTAAACCCTAAACCCTAACCTTCAACCCTAAACCCTAGGCCCTGAGCCCCCTCCAGGAAAACCCTCAACCCTAAACCCTAACCTTCAACCCTAAACCCTAAACCCTAAACCCTGAGCCCTAAACCCTAAACCTCCAGGAAAACCCCTAAACCCATAAAAAAAAACCCTAAACCCTAAACCTTCTGGCTGCCTCTCCGGCGGACCACATTCCATTTCCCACTCCGCGAGCCTGGAAGTGCAGGGCTTCCAGGTTTAGAGCTTAGGGTTTAGGGGGCCAGGGTTTAGGGCTTTTGGGCTTTTGAGTTTAGGGTTTTTTTTTTAAAGTGCACTGACTCTTTCGCCCGCATCCAGGGTCTAGAGCCCACCTGCTGGCAGGCATACACTAAGAACAGCTCTACAGAGCTGGGGAAGACACATCTTGCCATGGTTGCACACTTACGGCAGCAACCGATCGGCACGACAGGATTGTCCGCTTCGCTGGTACGATATGACAGACAACTGCACAAACAACTGGCTACAAAGGATCCCGGCTACGGCTGCGTTCACGACTCACGTGAGGGCCCTCAGGAGACGACGCCGGCTGATTGGGCACTGTTGTTTCCGAAGACGAAGGAGTCGAAGACCAGCTCGCCCACTGTGGCTCTCGCAACGACGGTGGAACTCTAGCCACGCGATGACGCCGACGACTGTGTGCACGGCCTCGTGGGGGATCAGTTTGGAGTCCTGGAGGAGCAGGATGATGAGCATCCATTTGAACCAGATAAAGGTCACAGTCGACAGGAGCCTCCGGGTTCACGAACTGGTCTCCTCGAGCCACTTCCTCCGCGGAGCTTAGTTGTAGGAGTCGACCTGCATGAGATTGCCATGCCCGCCGTCTCAACCCCACCACAGACGAAGAGCTCATCCCCGGCACTGACTGACGGAGCTGGTGCCACGTCGGCGGCAGACCAGGCTGGAGCAGAACAGCAGGTGGAGCAAAAGTGCCAGAGCTGCTTGCTGCAGGCTGATCGTCGCCTTGCTGTGCCTGTCGTGCAACTTCTTGCCAGACATGTGCATCCATAGTGGCAGCATTGAGGGCCAGAGAGTGGGGCGGAGAACGAATCCATGCCAGGGTCTCTTCTACTGCCACCATGAGGAGCCTCTGATACCTCACCAGTTGTCGAGTTCGGGCCAGGAGTCGGTGAGCGACCTCCACCACGTCCGCCTCACTCGCAAGCTGCATCTCCTGAGCCACAGCATCTCGTACCACATCACCGGGCCAGACCGTATCCACCGTCGAGGTAGTCGACGTGCTCGTTGTAGACGCGGTGACAGAGTCAGGCACAGCTGTAGGAGAGCACGAGGACAGACTGGAGGAACTCAGAGTCGTCGTAAGGTCAGGGATCACAGGCGAGGTCGCCCACACGTCCCAAGTAGAGCAGGGAGGGAAAGTTCCCGGGGAGGTCACCCCAGTTGTCGACGAGGTCGTACAGGATGGCCCGGATGAGGTCGTCCC
Source organism: Symbiodinium necroappetens (assembly GCA_905231915.1). Classification (NCBI taxonomy): domain Eukaryota; class Dinophyceae; order Suessiales; family Symbiodiniaceae; genus Symbiodinium; species Symbiodinium necroappetens. Next base: position 9,254 of record CAJNJA010073230.1, on the reverse strand, counting down.
TGTCGTCCCTGTAATCCTGGTGGAGCACACTGAGGAAGTGCACGAAGTCGTCACCGTAGGCGCAGAGGTCATCCACATTGTCCATGTAGTCCAGGTTGTCCAGGTAGAGCTCGATGAGGAGGTACACGAAGTGGTTCCCGTAGGCATCCAACCCATGTTGAGACTCATGGGCAAGCTTGAGGAGCTTGCTGTAGTCGTAGAAGACGGTCTGGTCGGCAGAGTCTCCCCAAGTGGTTTTGTCCAGTTCAGCGAGGAGGTACTCGAAGTGGTAGCCGTAGACGACACGCACGGACAGGGAGGAGCAGAGGCCACAGGCAGGTACGTAGTCATCCAGCCCAGGGCCATGGTAGTCGTCGACGTCGGCAGCGACTCAGGGGCAGGATCAGCAGCTGAGGCAGTGTGCCCTTGAGGCGGCTCCACACCACGAGGTTCCCGCCAAACACCCAAGAGTTCACCGCGCAGGGCTCGCTGTAGTCCGGTGGCTTCTACCTCGAAGCCAGGGGGTGGCGTGCGCGATCTCGTCCTTGATGAGCGCGGCGGAGGAGAGGACGAAGACGAAGAAGACTGGCCTTCAGCTTGTGGTTCCGCAATCTCCACAGACCCATCCACGAGACCAGCAGTGGCTGCAGTCGGGGAAACTCCTGCCTCACGATCTCCGGAGAGGGTCGTGTCCGTCCCTGTATTCGCGGCCACCGGTTGAGCTTGTGCTGCCAGCGGTGCCTCCACATTGTTTTCATCTTCTCGTGGTTGTAGAGGAACATGGAGATGGTGGTCAAGGGCATCATGGAAGATCCCCCCATACTGTCGAATCCACGTGAAAAATCTCCATCTTTCTGCTTCCTGTGCAGGCACCCTCACCACCGGCCATCGTCCACGAACTTGGAGACGTCTCATCAAGACCTGCAGAACCACCCCTAGACATTCCAAGGCCTCGTCCATTCGTCTGACCAGGCGACCAAGGGCCCATCTTGCTTCGGGCCCCCGCTCAAACGAATCATGGTCCTCCAGTCGTTCTAGCAACTCAGAGACCCTGTTGATAACCAACTCCGGAGTGCCCGCATCCTGCAGTAATGCACGTTCCGAGCCCGTTAAACTCATGGTCCATGCAATTGCAGCGATCTCCTCCATGTCAACCTCCCGAACTTCTGGTAGAAGACCTTCATTTGGAAGCGCAGGTAGGTCATGTCCTGCAGCGGGAGAAGTCGTGGAGGTAGAAGACGAGCTCCAGCCCCAATCACCATGACCCGACCAGGAAGTCCACCTCCAGGAGCTCCACCAGGTACTCGGATCCTGCCATTGTCCAGACCAGGGATCTGGGTCGGTGTTGGAGGCCGGCGAAGGATCGGGGCCTTGCTGGTCACCTGTCGCTGCCTGATCCCAGAGCGCCGTAGGTGGGGAGGCCTGCTGCACATCGTCGACGTGTTGGTCACTGTCCCCACGGCCCTCTTCACGACTTTTCCGCTCCTCGATGTACTTCACCAGCCAGGATGGCTTCCATTGGCTATCAAGGTACTGTCTAACACGTTCTTGTTTCCGTTGCGTACGCTTGGGCCCCAACCCGCCTCGATGTGCGCGCTCTTCCGCTGGGGTTCTGGCACGTGGGTTCCACACGCCATTTGCCCAAAAGCCGACAGCATCTTGCCCTTGCGCCGAGGAAGAATCACTGGAGGGGGCCTCACTGTCTCCCACGGATGTGCTTGTTTCTTCCAGGTTGCCTCCACTTTTCTTCGACTGTGAGTAGAAGGAGCGGCCCTCTCTACAAGTCACCCCTGGAACTACACCACCCTCCCAAGAGGAGCCAGACTGAGCAGCTGTGGACTGGGGTGCTTCTCCGGTGGTCACGTTCTCCCCTGTCTCCGTCGAGGAGCCAGCAGCTGCCGCAGCCTCTGCCGCCAGGCGCTCACGTTGTCGATTGCGAACTCGTCCGTCAGGGTGGTGCCACCTGTCTATCCCATGTCGAAGTCGTCCACCTCGTTGTGTGATCCCCTGCACGGACGAGTTGGGGCTCATGGAACATTTAGGCGTGGCCAGTTGTTCAGGAAGACGACCAGGTCGGGCAGGAGGTTGTCGTCCCCGTAGAGCTCGTCGATCCACAATATCATCCCACCAATCCCCGGAGGTGGAGGAGGTCGCTGGGGCGCGGTCATCACGGAGATCGTCGTTGCTATTCGGAGACTTATTGCTGGCCCCTGAGGACTTTTGCGAGAAGTGCCAGAAAACTGTGGTGCCAACTCGCCGGCAGCTCCTGTGTCTCGACAATATGGTTGATAAGCGCCAACAGTTGGACACCCAGAGCTTCGTGGGCAGCCACGGCCCTCAGCAGATGGACCCCAATCTGGTCGGGACCAACTGCACTCCTACAGCGCATTTGTTGGAGTTCCCGACAGACATCGTGTAGTTCGAAGGGCAAAAATCTCCCCGAAGATGGCAAACTGGCTAGAATCGCATCCAGGGTGTCATCCCAGCAGTGGTCACCCCCGGGGTCTCGCATCTTTTCCTCAAGGTGAGAATGTATCTCAGAAGAGAGTTGCTCAGCCGAACGCTCCGCCAGCATATCTCCCCACCAGCCTCGCTTACGGCGTTTTTCGCTTTGTAACTGGCGGTAGAGCTCCCAATCACCTGAAAGAATGGACGAAAGTCTCCCCTTCTTCCATTCCCTCCTTTTCTGAGTCCTCATCCTATGCACTTTCTTCCAGTCAGCAGTCCTGTTGGTGTCCTTGGCAGCTCGGATGGCCTCGTGGGTCTCACCATCATCCTTAAAGGCGGCGGAATAGCGGGGTCTTGAACAAGTTTTCGCGAGATGGATCAACTCGTCCTCATCGACAATGGTCACGTTGGGCAGATCCTTCATCACCCACCTCGCTCGGGAATCATGGCTCCACCTGCTTTTGAGAGGACCTGCGGCGACCCAGATGTCCCCAATGAGCAATGCATGATCGGTCCCAACAGCAAGTCTCCTATCCGCATCAAAAACGATGGGCCCAACACTAATTTGTCTACCCAGCACAAGATCGATCTGCCTTCCATGTCGTTCTTCATCACGCGGGAAGTGCGTCCAAGCATGCTGAAACGTCTGCTCCGGAGGAAGTGGACGAAGCCCAAGCTGCATTCCCTCATGCACAAGAAGGTTCAGGTTGGCCGATCCTTCTCCGATCTCAAGAGCTCCAGCATCAGTCCTGGTCCAGCAGGGCTTCTCATTCGCATCCACCCCACACAGCAATGGAAGATGCCGAAAACGACGAGGGCACACCGACATGAACTCATGGACTGCGGCCTGATACACCGAGTTCGTCACCCCAGTGAAGCAGTGGAGGGAGCCCAGGACGATCCTGCCGATCCCAAGAACTCTTGCCACAACCCAAACTCCTCTCTTTGTTGCCACCTTGTGTAAGATGCAGTCAAACTTGTCGACGGCAATGCCCACTCCCACACCGCGCCGTTGATCCCGATGACGATGAGTCACCCAATGGAATTCATCCCGGTCAAACTGGTCCCACCCCTCCTTGCTTCGAGAAACTTCTTGCGCAAAAATGATATCAAGGTCTTTCGCCACGACATCTAGAAGGTCAACGCGTTGGCCTGCGAGATTCCACTGGCCAAATCTCCCCCACCGTCGTCTTGCACACGACGAGGAAGTCACCCCAGGCTCCTTAAGAGATGCAGGGGCAGAAGGGCTTGCACAGCTCAAATTCAACGCTTCTTGGGTGAAACATTCTCGCACCGGTTGTCATAGTTCTCGCTCAAAGGCCTGCTTGGCCTCTTCCGTGGTGCACAATGCGGTCCTGGCCACCGCCGGCAAACTCACCCAGCCGCCTGACATAACAACGGTCTCTTCGTCTCTGGGTGCACGATGAGTGGAACTCCCTAGCTTCAAGGCCCCGCACCAAATGGTGCCTAAGTTCCAGTCGCAATCGTACGCAGTAGTTTGCAGATTGAGCCCATTGGAAACTCCCGCGGCTGCCGAATTGTGAGCATCTTTCGCCAACGCAATTGTCACCCTGCGGATCATGGAGACGTGGCTGCTGCGCAATCTCGCACTGCGGGTCTTCACGAAACTCGCCCACATCATCTTTTCTTCCCCCATGGCCCTGGAGCTAGGAAGCACTGCTTTGGCATTGGCTACTGCACGGACGACCTGCCACATCCTCCCACGCATGTCGTTCTCGGACTCTCCCTCACGTAGTTGGAACTTCAGCATCCCAACCGACCTCCGCGGCCCGTAGACGACAAGCTTTTCGGCATCGAGGACCTCCTTGATCTCCGGGATGCTGAAGAGTAGGGAGGCCTCTTCTTCAATCGTGCTGCGACGTGTGTCTTGTGGCCACCCCCCCACAACAAGGGTCTTCTTCTCCTCTTCAGAAAGAACATCGCCCTTGTCAGGATCTAGCGGGGCCTGGGTCTTCGAGGATTTCGCCCCATTGTCGTTGGGCTGTCCCTTGTCACGTCTTCGAAGAAACTCACCCCATGGATCAGGATTGCCACCAGGAGGAGGTGCCTGTGGAACTTGCCCCGCAGGAACAGCTCGCGAAGCACTTAGTTCATCAATTCTCACCTTCATGTTCTTGACCTCCGTGGTGAGGTTCTCCAAGCATACTCCATGTTCCTGAGCGACAACCCTGCCTTGAGCAACGTCCTTTTCCAAGACGCCCGTCCGCGAGTGGATCTTTGCCAAGGAGCCATTCACCTTGTTCTGCTCAAGTTCGACACGGTCGAGACGCCCCTGGAAGGATGTCCATGCCGTTTTCATCTCCTGCACGTGTCCAAGAAGAAGGGCCCTGATTTCAGCACCAGTTAGAGGACGGTCATCGCTTCCACTAGGTCGTTTCGAGGGGCTCTCCAAATCATCCCCACTGTTGCAGCCAGCGTGTTCGGGTAGTTCACCATGATGCTTCTTCTCTCGTTTGCGTTTCTCAAGCTTGACCTTCTGCTTTTTCTTCTCCTCCTCGTCCAGGGCAAAGGGGTCCGGGCCAAGCTCCTCATCCTCATCGTCAGCAAGTTCAGTAGGAGATCCCTGGTTATCGACCTGCATCGCCATCGCCTGTTGCTGCAAGATAGCTGCCTGGGTCTCTAGTTCATCCATGTTCTCGAGGCTCACGGGCAGGTTGGCAAGCCGTAGACGGAGAGGAAGGTGTCACCCCTCACGAAGCACAGTGAACTCCTCCACGCCCTCGAGGTAAGGCACGTCGCTCTCCAAGGCCAAGAAGAAGAAGAACAAGGGATGTCACCCAGAGACCACAATGAAGATGAGTAGGAAGAAGAAGGAAAGGAAGACCAGGAAGTTCACCCACCCAACCTCAGTGTAGCGACCCCCGACGGCGACCTCTTCCAGCAAGCAAGCGAGAGCCCCACAGAGCCAGCCCCAAAGCCGGATCGGTTTTCCCAGAAGGTGCACCTGACAAAGAAGACCTGGCCGCCCTGATCACAAGCTCCTCTCCAGAGAAGGCACGAACTCCAAGAGGTCACCCACAGAGACGCGCAGGCACAGGCTTAGGGAGAGGGGAAAGGACGGATTTGAGCCAAACAGCTTGAGCCGTAGCCATTTAGTTTAGGGTTTAGGGTTAGGGCTTTTGGGTTTAGGGTCTAGGGTCTAGGGTCTAGGGGTCAGGTTCAGGATTTTAGGGATATCTAGGGTTAAAGCTTGGGGCTTAAGGTTTACCCTACAGGGTTTGGGGTAGTACTGAGTTTGGGGAGGAACCAAACGGTTTTTCGCTATGTGAGCACCTTGGGTTTTATAATGTAACGTTATGCTAAGTCGTGTCTTCCGGCTAATGACGCATAGAGGTTGAGGGAGTATCTGATGGTCGTTTCACCAGCTCGGAGTTAACTGAGGGGTTCCCAGAAAGACTCTAAGGTTTCCCTAACGCTTAAACCCTTCAACCCTCTTAAACCCTGAACCCTAAACCCTATAACCCTTAAAGCCTTAAACCCTAAACCCTAAACTCTTAAACCCTTAAAGCCCAAACCCTAAACCCTTAAAGCCTAAACCCGAAAAGCCTAAACCCTTAACCCCCTTGAACCCTTAAACCCTTAAACCCTAAAAGCCTAAAGCCTAAACCCTAAACCCTGAAACCCAAAAAGCCTAAACCCTAAAGCCTGAACCCTGAAACCCAAAAAGCCTAAACCCTAAAGCCTGAACCCTAAACCCTTAAACCGTCTGGTTGGGGGCTTACGCAGTCGTAGAGCTTCCAAGGCCTCATATGACTTGCTTGCAACACTAAACTGAAAACCCCCGCACCCTAAGACCCTAAGACCCTAAATCCTAAACCCTCAAACCCTCAAACCCTAAAGTTTAGGGTTCAGGGCTTGGGGGCCTAAACCCTGACACCCTAAAACCTAAAACCCTAAACCCTCTAACCCTAAACCCTAAAAGCCTCTAACCCTAAACCCTCTCAGGACCAGGGCTTAGCGCCGTGCAAGGATGCCCGTGGGATCGGAGAACACAATCAGCCGGTCGCGCCAGACGTACCTCGTCATGGGCTTAAACGCTTATGGAGTTTAGGGTTTAGGGTTTAGCGTTTAGGGTGTAGGGGTATGTTATACCATAAATAGAAGCGGTCATAAGGGAATACTACTAGTAATGATTCCGGAATCTACATCAAACAAAATGTTGTCCTTGCTCTAAAGCGTGTTTTAACACAACAGGGGGTGTTTGGAAGTAGGGCTTACCTCTTGTGAAGGTGTTTTTTGTAAGGCGCCGAAAGGCTTTTACCAGGGATGCCTCGAACCCAATCAACACCTTTAGCTACCTATCAACCGCTTGCAAGCTCAAAAACTTCGTAAGCGCTGCATTAAAAACTGTCAAGCCTGAAAGACCCCGAAAGACCCACAAATTTATAGCCACCTGACAGAAACCCTGTAAGCACTGCACACAAAAACACTAGTCCCTACAAAAGCCTGAAAGACCTGGAACTGTGTCTTTCAATCTCACAATCTTTGTAGATCGTAATATCGCAGCCTTGAAAAACCTTGTAGGTCGCAGGGTTTAGGGTTTAAGGCTTAGGCTTAGGGGCTGTGGGCTTAAACCCAAAGTCAGAAGACCCCCACTCCTACCATCTTAGGCCCCCAGAGAGGAGAAACCCCAAAACGCAAAAACAGAAACAACTCCTAAACTACTACCATCTTAGGCCGGCAGGGAGGAGAAACCCCAAAACCCTAAACCCTAAACCCTACCAAAACCTCCCCCTAAACCCTAAACCCTCAACCCTAAACCCTAAACCCTAAAGCCTGAGTTCAATAAACCCTTCGGGTGCAGACCGTAGCAGTCCATCGACCCACTTGTCGGCGTCACATCGCTGCTTCTTCGCCTAGGACTTAGGACTTAAGGTTTAGGGTTTAGGGCCTAG
>CAJNJA010073208.1:0-21902 GCA_905231915.1 Symbiodinium necroappetens | reverse complement strand
GTGTATCTGTGTGTATCTGTGTGTATGTGTGTATGTGTGTGTATGTGTGTATGTGTGTGTGTGTATGTATGTGTGTATGTGTGTATGTATGTATGTATGTATGTATGTATGTATGTACGTGTGTATGTATTTCGCCGGGAGCCGTTTCCCGAACCGCCATCGAAGCAGCTTGTGTGTACCGTGGTAGGTAGGTCCTTGTATGTTTGTGCCAGGATCCACCAGCTGCTGCATTTTTTGGAGAAACATGACGCCCGAGAGAGCCTCGCCTGCACGGAAGCATGCCATATGCCATCAGCCCCGCGAGAAGTCGGGGCTTCGGTAGCTGGACCAGGGTTACCTTCTCCATGGGCGGACGAAGGGTCTGAGACTGTATCATTACACGCCGCATGCCTCATCTGAAGAAGGCCAGGGCACAACTGCATCAAGCCACCCATCTCGTTCCGACAGTCGAATCTGTTCCGAGTGCAACTCGACCATGGGGTCCCAGCTGAACACTGCATCAACGTAAGTCTCCTTGACATCGCGGAACAGTCAGAGAGAAAGGAATACAGTGATCGCCGTCACCAGTGACCACGGCGAACACCTTGGAGACCACGGTGAGTTTCTTGGTCTTATGCCAGATTGGAGCTTGAAAGCAGAAGTTGCTCTACTGGTTACCTGTTGTGCTTCGACAGTTGATGATGTGAATCTTCGCGCCGACTCGACGGCTGGAGTGTAGACAAAGGCTTGTGTCCGACGGCTAGCTTGGACCTAGCAGCTAGGACACTCGAAGGTTCTAGCTACCGAAATTCCCATGGGGATTGTTGCCGCGACAAGCCGAAAGAGGGGGCCGGGGAAACCGGGAAGAGCCTTGCAGAGCCTCTGTGCCTCCTTCGTCGAAGGTGGGCCAAGTCCAGTCCCTGGGAGCCCTCTGTGAAGATCCCTTTGATCCTAGCCGGGCCTTCTATCCGGAAAGATGCCATCGAGGCCGGGAGTTGAATCTGGAAGTGGCGACAGCAAGGCTGCTCACGCAGCACCAACTTAATTCCGGAGAGTCACTTCATGAACTCTTGAGTTTGCATCGTGACACCACCGCAGAGCCCACAATTGTGCTTCGGGTTTCATGAAACCGTAGAGTCGGATGCCTTATGGTATATCCTGCGGAGCTTCAACCGTTTTTCGTGATCGCTTCCCCCTTTCGTAAACCACACATGATAAAACCTGTTCTGGATGAGGGGGTTCAGGAGCAAGAGCAGGGGCAAAGAGGGGGCTCGAGGGAGACATTTGGCAAAGCTGTGGCTCATGCTGAGTGCTTCGATGTCAGATTGTCATGCGAGACATGCTGCAATGTGTGGAGCACGCGCTCACGTTCTGTGTGTCAGCTTGTCTTTGTTGTAAGGGTTACTCGTCGCAAGCAGAAGCTCCATGGAACCGGTCGTAGTCGCAATCATGTCATCTGCCTCATGCCTCGATGGCATGGCATCGACGGCTTCTCTCATGGACTATGCTGCGTACTGCCGGTCCTCATCGTTCAGTTTTTTTGGGTTTCCAAGTCATGCAGCTGCAGCTCGTTGGCCATGCCCTGGCCTTGTCTTTCTGCACTTTAACAGGCTCTGCGGTTCCTTCACGCACAACTCGAAGTGCACGCCTCATCTGTAAAGCTAACGCCCATTCTTCTCTTCTAGACACTTTACCCTGGATGGTGTCACTTGCTGTGGTGACAATGAGCACATCTGAGCACTGTCCTTTCAGGCGCCTGAACGTTTCGCATGACATCTCTGCAAACTCCCAGCATTGGACCTTCCTCCTCATAGCCTTCAGCACACCAGCGAGTCTCTCACCGTCGCTGCTGTAGGAGGCCCCTGTGTCCCTGATCGATGTGCCACGTACGCTGCTGGATTTTGCTGGCGCAACGCCTGCACAGGTGCCTTTGCAAATCGTAGGGGGTGGGCGGGTTGCAACTTCCGTATGTTCAAGGGAGGCGAATTTTGCAAGAGATGTCCGGTCCTCTAACCGGCCACTGGAGGGTTTCCTTGTCCAGGCATGTGCTGATAGACTTTGCTTTCCTATCATCAACCGAAGTCCACGACACTCTGCTCAAACTGCGAAGTCCTGGAGGCCATGGGAGGCTACTCCCTGCTCCCGACTCTGCGTGGATCCGGGCCGGTCGAGCGACCTGCGGTGCTCAGCGGCCTTTACATGCCGACATGGGAGGCGAGGGCCACTCGTTGTCTTGAAGACCGCTACCTGACCCATCAGTTTGCACATGTACGATGCATCAATAGGGTCTTCCGACCAAGGTTCTAGATACCAGACGCTTGAGATTGGGCTCACCTTTGTTTTCAAGCATCTGTGGAGGATTCCGGCTGGCTCACTCTCAGTGAGTACTTTGAAACTGTCGCGGCGCTGTTCAACGGTGGGCGCCTGTGATTAACAAATTTGTTTAACTAGAATCGAACTCGGGGCAGGCAGACACTGTAGGGGACCCAGCTGGCGTCTCCAGTTCGATGCCTAACTTCTGGTAGAGCTGGCAGCTGCCACACTCTGCAGATGCAAGATGCGGTTTAGCGGTAGCCGGGGTAGCCGCGAATCCTGAATCGATGATCAATAGAGTAACTGCCCTAGCAAAAACAGAAAGCCTAAGCAATTGCCCGCTCTGTGCTATAATGTGAAGGGCACGCGAGATGCATCCGAGATACTTAGTGGAGGCCTTGTACCGTCTTGTCTGGCAGTCATGAAGCATGTGTATGGAAGCAGTTTGTAAGGCACCTGCCACAGCCGAGGCAATTTCTGAAGCTGGTTTGCTGCCCTCGCGGCTGCTCCAAACAGGGCACGCTGCTACCTTTCTCCAGCTGCTTGCCTGCCACGCGTAAAGAGTTCAAGACTGTTCAAGATCTGCACAGCAGGATGTTTGGTTTGAGTATGTTTGAGTCTCGAGTTTAGCATCCACCGATTTCTGACTCACGAGCGATCTGCTGTCAGCCCAAGTTTGTTACAGGCTTGCCCCAACTGGCGCTGATGAACGTCACTAGCGGTGCGGGCCCGACCAAGTTTGAACACGACATTTTGCTCCTCGGCGCGCGTGTAGATGCGGTCGAAAAGTCTTCAAGTAGCCGTAAGCGATTGTGTTTTGGGGCTCGGCGAAGCCTCGCCATGCAAGAAGGGCATGGGTCTCTCCCCTTCTTCAGGTTGCCAGGCCCACTTGTCCTCCAGAGTTTCAGCTGTTGCCCAATCACAGCCATGAACTCAAGCGCCTCCTGGCAGTTTTTGCGGTTGTGATGTCTGTTATCAGGAACAAGCCTTCTGGGAATGGCGTGGCCGAAGCCAAGTACTTGGCCGAATATTTGAGCTCGGGCTCGAATTGGACATGTTTTGTTGTTCCGGCGGGCCCTTGGTTTCCGGAGGTCGGTTGAGAGCACAAGACTCTGTCTGCGTGTGTGTGTGTGTGGCAACCCTGTATCCAAGGGTCTTCTCGTCTTTTCTCAGAATCTCGCAGGGGGGCAATGATTCCTTTGGTGTGCATTGCCCAACGAAGACAACACCATTGGAATGTGATATCAGGAGAGGACGCTCTCTGGACGTACCTGCAATGATTGCTTGTGACATACTGGACGTTGCTGTACATGGTTCATCATTGCTGTTGGTTTGCTGTCATCGGCATCTGAGTATTCTGGATGGCTGGGGCTAAGCCGAGAACCCCTCCAACATTTCAGCGCTTGTGCTAATATGTATTTTCGATGTCCGAATCACGGAACCGCACATGTTCTCTTGATCGAGCTGCAGCATGTCACGTTCTTCACCCTCGGTGTGATGGGGAATGATGTCATGGTTTTGTCCTCGGTACATTAGTGAGTTACAGCTCTTCACCTTTGCCATTCTTGTCCATGAGGATACGTGTCAAAAGTTACCAGTGTGTGGACATGCACGTCCTGGGCACTGGTTGGCTTCCTTCGCCTAAATCAAACCTGAATCAACCTGCACTGTGTGTGCGTGCTTGTGCGTGTGTGTGCGTGCGTGCGTGCGTGCTTGCGTGCGTGCGTGCGTGCGTGCGTGCGTGCGTGGGTGGGTGGGTGTGTGTGTGTGTGTGCGCGTGCCTGCCTGCCTGCCTGCCTGCCTGCCTGCCTGCCTGCCTGCCTGCCTGCCTGCGTGCGTGCGTGCGTGCGTGCGCCCCTAGGCAGATCAAGTCCGGAACATGTAAGCTTTGTCAGTCAAGCATTCCGTGACAGTCCGCCTCCTTATGCCCAATCCGAGACCACTCCCCCGGTCTTCACAGCTAGTGACTAATAGTCTAATTAATAATAGTTTTGCCGTGATCCTGTGTCATCCCACATCCTCATTGCCATTCAGGAGCCCAGGTTTTCGCTCCGCTTGCTTGCCTCTGCTGCAATGACTTCCTGAAGTTCTGAGATGAAGCAGGGGTGAATTTGACGGCTGTCTGATCCGGCTTAGCAATATAGCAATGCGGCTGTTGAGACCCAGACTTGAGCGTCTGTCTGCGGAACGGTACTGCCGGCAGCTGACAGATTTGCAGCGGTACAAGCTGAATCTGAGATGCAGTGGACATTCAAAACAGATCGGACCCCTGTCCACGCAGCGTTTCCACGATAAGCCATGAGTTCGGGCTATAGTGTTCGAAGCGTGTTCGGTTTGGAATAGCAGTCGATGCTTGAGACTCGCTCAGATGCTGGGTTGTGGAGAAGGCTTCGAGCCTAGACTTAGGCAACTCGCGGAGATGGACAGCTGTGTAAAGGTTATGGAGGGGCTTAGCTGGTTTCAGTGGTTAGGTGTTAATCGCTTTGATTTTTAACCGCTTAACCAGCTTAACCCTTTTATCCTAAGGACAGGTCCGTCCAGGGTCTTCAGGCAGAGTTTGGCAAACTTTCCCGCAAGCAAAGTGACCTCGGGTTTCTCGAAGGGGTGTGCAGGCAAGGGAGTCCTCGCAGCTTTCTGTCAATGCATACAACTACGTGGCTGACATGTCATCGAATCATACAGACCGATGCGGACGGCAGTTGATGCTGTCGATGACTGTTTTCGTGATGCATGGCAGCGGCCAAAGCCGGTTGCAGCGTGAGTTTCAAGACATTACCCTTGCTCTCGACCTGTCCACGTGTCCAGTGATTCCGGCGCGGTGCTTGACTTGATTCGTGTTAAGGATTTAACAGATGAGTGGAGGATTGCCATACTTTTTGGCGGCAGATCCGAGCTTCTTTTTGCCAACACGCTTTTTTGTAAATGTTGCAAACTCGAGCTTTCAGTAGTCCAGTGCATTCAGCACTTTGTGTAGCGACGACGCCCGATGCCTTAAACTCCGAGTCTGAGCCTTGTCGATGCTGTCACACTAGAGGACACCTCGCAGAGGCCTGGAGCTTAGAGTGATGCAGCGATCTCCGCACACATGGACAGTAGTTGTTAGCTCATGACTTGAAACCCTGAACTTCAGACCTCTGCAACTTGCCATCCGATACCTCGAACATGATCCGGTTTCCTGACAAGCCAAGCATGTTGACTGCGAGTTTCTCTCACCAGCCGCTTCCTGTGTTTGTAGTGCAGTCTACGTTGCAGAGTCGCGGACCAAGCATCGTGATCCTTTGAAGACAGTGCAGCGCGACTGTAAAGCGTAATGTTGGCAACCTTTGCAGGCTCAAGAGTACTGCTTGTCATTGTTGTTCATCTTTACACGGATATGGCCTTGCGATTTTAGAATCCTATATGCCAACTCCAAACGTGAAGTAAATGTATTCAAGAGTGATGAGGCTGCAGTTGGTGAACTTGCGTCGCTTGCTCAGATGCCAGACATGTCTTCTTGCTCGGCTTTATGCATGAGTCTGCTGTAGAAACTGCAGATACCTTTAAGATCCTTCAAGCGCTGCTCGAACAAAGGAAAGGGGCCTTCAGCATTGACCAACATATTGTCGAGGCTGCGTGATGTGGTTTCTCAGAAGCAGCCTCTGACCCTGCGGCAACGAAGCATGCTTGAGACGGAAGGTAGTCAGACCTTTCTGCATTCTGCGACTGCAACATGTAGGTCTAGATCAGCATCGACCACAGTTGCCCACGAGCAAGCTCAATTAAATGCTTCCCCTGAGCATCATGGTGATCTTCGGCACCTTTCAGTTTTGGCCTTCGCCAGATGCCAGGTTGGAAGACCTTTCCCACATTCTGGCCTGGGCAAGCGTCGGTGACTGAATGTTGCCAGGGCATTCGCCGGTTCACAGGCTTTCGTGTCATTTCAACTCGGAAGTCGTCGCCAATGCTGAGGGCGGAGCACATTTCCCATTGAAACAGGTCGTGAAACAGTGCACACCAAATAGTGCGTGCATGCATTGACATCAAAAGGGTGCCATGCGGCCTCTTCCATACATGGACTTTGAGTTAAGCGATGCTGCTCGTCGTGGTTGTATGGTTTGGCATCAGGCACCATGGCTCATCAGGTGCACCGTAAGCCACATTCGTCCCCTACATGCCGAACAGCTGGGATGAGCTTTCTCATGTGAGTTATGTTCGTTGAATCTGGGCTTCTCGCCCAATCGGGAGCAGTGCTTTCAGATCGAAGGCCGCAACTAGATCCGCGGAGCAATAACGCTCCAACGCATGACTCTTGCAGCAGTAGTTGAGGGTGTTGTCGTTTCAGACGTGTGGAAGCTAAACCACGGCTTCCCAACGACTGTCTCACATAATGAGCATTTCTTCAGGGTCCTGGTGCCCCTCAGCTCCGCCTGCTGGAACTTCCCCGACTCCGGCTGCACGGGCCCTAGAGTCCTAAAAACGCACTCTGTGTCTTCTTGCTGCCTATCTGGGATCCGCCTGGCAAAAAAATGAAAACCTACGCTGTCGGATGCTGTGTGCAAGAGAACAGCTTCGCTCTAGACCTCCGCATTTTGCTGCGCTAATGGTTGCAGCGGCGGAGGGAGGGAGAGGGAGGGAGAGAGAGAGAGAGAGAGAAAGAACCTGATCAATATGATCGGGTGGGCCAAACTGGCCCGGGGACGGTGAGACGTCCCCATGCCCGGGGGAGAGAGAGAGAGAGAGAGACAGACAGAAGCCCTGCTGAAAGAAAGACACAAAGAGCCTGTAAGCCCTATGAAAGAAAGAGAATGATAGTCTAGAGTCTACAGCGCCCGGACCGAGGTCTTTCACAGCACAAGATGGAAGGCAGTGAAGCTCGGGCGTTTTGTTTCGACCCGCCAAGGGATGCAGTCTCTTGACCTTGGCTAAGCCAGACCAGACCAGACCTCAACCAGAATGGCCATCCCACGCGAGCATACAGATTCTGCAAGAGCAAAAATGCAAGCTGCTAGGCTGCCAAGCTTAAGATCGTAGGTGACGGTTATCTTGCAGACCACGCACAGTCCAGTAGTTGGAATCGGCCTCCAACAGGCTTCACTGCGACCAGCATCGTGGATTTTGGTTGGCGGCCGGCGTCTAAGACCGGATGCATCAACTTTGTTGTAGCATGGTATCGTCAAAGTCTCAAGAGTTTTTACTGGCTGTCGAGTTCGAGCATGGGGCCTCCGGGCGAGGGATTGAAGATGCAGTTCCCCGGCTTCAACACAACCTACTGGAACGCTCACTTCCTGCCAGCAGCCACACAAATGCTATGTGGTGCCAGCAGCAGAACCGTATGATAAATCTAGCCGTTAGCCGAATCTAGCCCGACCCGTTTGGAGTAGACTAGTTACAGTAGTTGTTCAGCGAAACTTCCCGCATTGATGCCTCGATGATTTTGCAGCTTACAGCATTTCACAAGGCTTCGCCATGTTCTGAGCAAGTCGGGCGCTTGCTTTCACAGTGGGGCACCACCGACCTGTCTTCAGAAGAGGCCTTCACTGTCATTGATTGCTGCGTGCACTACCTTTGAGAGCATTCCTTCACTCAAGGTCCAGGTCAAGGGTTGCAGCACTGGTGCAGCTTGTCGAGTGTTACTGCGCAAACACTGCACCTTCTTGTCTAAGTAGTCTTTTTGAATTTGCTGAAGCTACTGGTATGAGGGAACTCCAAAGCAACAATCAGGTTTATCCGGCCACAGCTTGCAAATTGGATTGCTATCGGCGGCCATCATCTTTGGTTTGGATTTGTTGTCCAGTGTGTAGCGGATCGAAATCGGCAGTCTAGACTCGAGCTAGTCCGAAAGTTAGTCAGAGTCGGAGGTTCCTCGTGATAAATTGTGTTCTCCACGGTTGCATGTTCAGAACGCAGCCGCGATATGAGCCGCCCGGCCACCAGCCAGGTGGAGGCACCGCTGGAAACTAAGGATCGGCGTGGTCGGGCAAAGGGTCAAGTTTGACTGTGCCTATGGGGGCCCTGCTGATTTGCCTTCGGTAGCCCGACCATACTCGAGAATTCAAAGTCAGTCAGGGCGAAGAGTTCACTTCTGATTTTGGTTCCGAAGCAGGCGCATAAGCTGCAAGCTAGCACAGATCGTTGTGGCCTCGACTGCGTCAAGATTTAAATCGATCATCCTTCACTTTGCTAGATTGCTTCAACCACCCCAGAGGGTCTCCGCCCAGGAGCTCAGGCTGAGCCCGCACTGGAAGATGACATGCAGACTTAAAGACTTAAGACTTAAAGCCAATTTCCCATTCTGCGCTTTGTAGCCCAAAGCCAGATCAAGGGACCCGCTGCGCCGCTGCACCCAGCTGAGCCACGCCATGGCCAACGAGCGCGCCTGCCCTTGCCTGTGCTCCTTGGGTCTTCTACGCGGCGCCTGGCGACACTTCCTTGCCCGACTGACTGCTCCAGCAGTGCCTCGAGCAAGGATCTATGGGGGCTGGTGTGCAGGGCCAGGTTTATTCGGGAGACTTTGTGCCAGGTGCAGGCCAAGCATGCGCCGGTCGCGGGGGGTCCGATGACCACGAATTTGGAGCGAGAGGGAGCGCAGTGTGATAGTACATGAGCATGTTACAGAGACCACGAAAAACTCTGGATCTCGGCCACTTTGGGGTGATACGTGAATGTCCGTCGATTCGATTCTGTGCCGCGGGCCAGGTGCATGACTACGCCGCGTCGCCTCTTGGATTAACGCCAGCGTGGAGAGCTGCTCGAGGGAGTTTAGCAGTTTGGCATCTTGCGCATGGGCGGCCTCGTGTCAGGCCCACATACTCGGACTCAATCGCACATTCAGGCTCATTCAGGGCGTGCAATCTGTGCACATGCTCAAAGCAGAGTCTTGTGGCTGAAGCTGCTTCCGGTCAGCCAAGGCGGCCTTTGGCGAAATGCTCGGTGGAAGTCTTAGATGTGACGGCCCCAGCTGAGACAAGACATGGAACTGGCAAGGACTACAGGTAGCACAGAACCAAAGTTCTTCCTGTGCTCTCCGTCTCCTTCAGGCCGTCATCATGGGCCGTGACAAGTGGCTGGGTGGGGAGCTGGGTGATGACGGCTGCATATACGGAGTGCCAGGCAATTGCGGGGAAACGTGACTGGAAGCCTTCGTTTTCTTGTTTTGTCATAATGCACGGTACACCATATAGACTCTCGTCGGAGTGATTTTGGTTCTGAAGCTTTGTCAGATTGATACCCAATGTTGCAGCCTCGAAGCACGAAGACCGTAAACAGATCTGCTACGCATGGCTTGGAATCTTCGCACATCATGTAGTCCGAATGGCAGACCCGATGTGCTCAAATGCATACAGTCTGTCAAACCATGCCTGGATTTTGGGCTCCTTGTCCTCGCCGCCTTCGCTGTTGAAAGAACGGCCTCCGGCCAGGCAGCGCGCCGCGTGTTCTCAAGGTATCGCCAGCTGATGGGAAGCTTGGCTTGTAAGCCGTCCTTTAACGCAAGTTTAGGTCGCGTGCCCCTTGCCCCCAAACCCCTTGCTTTGCACGCATGCAAGGGCTGTGGAGACAATTGGCCCGGAGCTGCCAGGCAAGTTTAAGCAGCTTGGCCGCTCCAGTTGCCGGCAGGAACTTGCTCGGACTTGTGGGCAAGTTACCCACACTATGAGACGTCTCAGTTGATGAAGCTCCGTTGCCAACATGCCGACATGCAACCGGGCTGTTGTACTAAGAGACTTAAATGCCATGCTGCCCAGCCCGACTCAGGTGGCTTCGCGGCATCCAAGTGGACGGCTCGATTTACGGGGTGCCAACGAACTCAGATAGGGCTCTGCAGCTGCACAAGAGTGGATATTTTGGGCTTGCATGGAGATGTGAGGGCAAGGGTGTCCAAGATGCGTTTAGCACGGAACAGCGAAAGTGCGAGGTTTTGCACATCTCGCCAGCTGCCGGCACGGTCGACTTGATAGGGGAGTCCTTCACAGGGGGCTGGCCTCTTCGCCAAAAGATGTGCGCGCTTGTACTTGCAAGGCTATGTTGTGCTTGTTTCAGGGATAACATTAATTACAGGGGTCGTTCTTGAACTCCAAAAGCTAGCGGGTCCAGTTGTCGAGTGCGGACATCCCAGGAAGTGGCACGGCGGTGTGCTGAGCCCTGTCGATCGCTGCGTTTATGCAATCCCTTGCAATGCCGAATCTGTGCTCAAGATCTTCCCAGATGGCTGCTGGGATTAGCTTAGAGAAGGGCTTTGATCTCCACTGCAGTAGTTCTTCTTTCGAAACGAACCAGAAGCCCAGTCCTCACCCTAAGACCTTGGCCTTTCCTATGCTTTGCCGAGCTTTGAGTTCTTCCACAGGACGCGTTACAACCATTGGGGAAGGTTCGCCAGTGCTCAAGGGCAGAGCCGCTCTCTGCACTTAGCATTGACCACGAAACCCGAAACTCTGCCCCAACCTATAGAATAGAAAGCTTAGTCAATTGGGTTTTTTGGTGATTTTTTCCGATGCTGTGTTCCTGGGTCAACCTGAACTCTTAACACACTTAGGCCTTGCTGGTCCCTGTCCCTGAGTCGTTTTTTGACTCCTAGCAATGCTCTGTTGTTCCACCGCAGTGCAAGTGGTATGGCGGCCTTCTTGGGAGTGATGGCTGCATCTACGGGATTCCGAACTGTGCGGAATCGGTTCTGAAGATCGACCCCATGAAGCAGGAGAGTACGTTCACACGCAGTGAGGGACTGACGGTGTAGGGGGTGGCTGCTCCATTTTCGCCATGCATCTGCAGTCGACCCGCCATATGCCATGGTCGCACGCACTTAGTCCGTTGAGTCGGGACGATCATGAGCCTGCTTCTGACCAGGAGGTGTCGACCATTGGCCCCAAGTTCCTTCAGGGTGGCCAGTGACTTCGATTGCACGTCCTATCAGGGTCAAGCCAAATCGAAGCGGTGGCTTTGCAAGCTTCTGTATCGGCTGGGGACATGGTGCCGTGTGTGGAGGCTCCGAGGCCGGCTTGGGGTTTGGTGTCCACGGAAGGCCAATGGTGATGTCAGCGTCAGAATTCCGGATTGCCTTAAGGCAAGGGTTATTGCCCTGCCGTTGGCCCAGGAAATGGCATGGTGGCGTGGTCGGTAAGGCTGGAACCTCTCACCTGTCTAGAAGGCGGCATTCAAGACACTGCAAACAAAGTCTACAGCTGGCACACGCAGAAGATCCCAAATGCACAATGCAGAAGATCCATTTTTGTATCAGCAGACAAGTCGTCTACCATGACATCCCATCTTTGTTGGTTTGCCGGTTTTGGCGGGACTGGTCTTCGATTGGGGTTCTTAGTACTTTGTCTGACCTTGATGGGATGTTGATCACTGTATCACGCCGACCTCGCACCATGAACTTGCCTGGATTGTCCGAGTTGTGAGAGCGTAAATCCACAATGCTGTGGTCAGGTGTCGGAGATGCTTTCCATCACCCGAGTTCTCACTGAAAGTCTCATCATGTTGTGCCGAAGCCAGGATGGATGCATCTACGGCGTCCCCTCGCATGCAGAGGCTGCTAAGCTGAGACGGGCAGGGGGGACGTGCAAACGGAGAGATCGAGAATGGGAGATCAACTGAGTGGCGTGCCCCGTAGCTCAGGCCGTTTTGAAGATCGATCCTGTGTCGCAGAACGTCAGCACCATCGGTCAGCCGATTGACAGTGGCTCCTCGGGCTTGCTCTGTCAACGCACGACATCCAAAGACTACTTAAGGAATGGTGTGTGAATTTGTTTCGTTGCTTTTTGCTTGACTTTTGTCTGAGTGAGGCATGGGGGGAGGGCAGGTGACGGGCGCTCTGTAGTTGGACGATATCGGTAGTTACTCAGACCCCTCGCACGGGCGTATCCATGCCGTGAGAGTCGACATCCAAAGCTGAGGGTAATCAGTTGGGTTTAATTTACCGGGCTTCCCAAACCCTGAGCCCTGAAACTTGAAACTGTTCGTGAGGGTGTAGCACAAATCAACATCCATGACTGTCCAACACCGGGAAGGTTCAGCTTGACATGCGTTTGGCTGAAACTCAAGAAGACAGATTCGCAGCGCTGAACACCAAGCAATCAACATCGAGCAACCAAAGCCTTAAGCTCGTGAAAACCTGAAGACCAATTCATTGACTCCGAAAACCTCAGCCGGAACCCTCCACAAAAAAAGCAACCGAGCAACCAAGAACCCTTAACAAGAATCGCATGAACCCGTGCCCGACGAGAGTTACGAGGAAACTGTCACAAGGATAGCTTGAGCTTGATCTCAGCCATGCGAGAGGGAAAAAGATTGCTCAAGCTCTGTGACGGTTGCCATCTTAAACACATTCTTGCACAGTCCCGAAAGAATAGGTGTCACGAAGATTCCGCATCCAAGCCTGCTAATCCCTGTCTCTGTTGTAACGTTTGCATCGGCCGCAGGAACGACGCCTGTCAGAAAAGTCGGTCCCCCAATCCCCTTTCCCATTCTCTCCCCTTTCCTCGACCACTCATAGGGACCGGGGACTGGGCATATGCGTAGGGCGCTCGCGAAAACGGAAAGCCACCGGCCGATCAAAGAAGCAAAATAAAGAAAAGCATTCCACCCCTAACTCAAGTAAGGTCGAACAAGTCTGCAAGTCTAACTCTGTCAACGAAAAAAATGGTACACAATTCCAAGATCGCCTGCGCTGTTGTGGGAGATAACAGCCTAACAACGAGGCCTCTGGCGTCCGAATGGCAAGTACAAGTATGGCGGCGGCATCGTGGCGCCAAGTGGTGCCGTGTACTGCTTTCCTAGTGACGTGGCTTGGCTTCGCCCCAGCCTGTAAGTCCCACAGAGCCTCTTGGTGCACCGGCAGCATGTCTCTACCCTACCTGGTGTTCGGTCCCTTACATTCCTGTTTGCGGGCATGTGGACTCGGAGCTGAGGCCGACTTCGTGCTCAAAATCACACCGGAAACTGAAGAAGTTCGGCTAATTGGCCCCCGCTTCGTTGCTTGGCAGCAGAATTCCAGGTCAGAGTTTTCTTCTTACATGCCTTGCGCACGGTTTCATGTTGTCCTTGGAAACAGACAACCACGCCAAGCTAAGCAGCTACGCAGGCAGTAGTTGCAGACAAGCCCCATCCTCCAAAACTTCATTTGCAGGATGCAAGAGCCTTTCAGTACACAGTACTGGTACCAGCCGAGGAGGGCCACAACAAGTGGCAAAATGGGTTTGTGGGACGAGATGGCAATGTGCACCTTGCACATGAATAGAGAGGGAGCTGTGGCAATGCACGATGACACCTGAACTGATCATTGCGCACTGTTACCCATAAGAAACGTTGACCCGGGAAGCTGGGTCGCCATTTCGTCCCCCCCCCCCCCCCACACCCGCGAAGCAGAAATTCCGAAGATGAAGACGAACTTTTTCTTCAGGAAATGAAGCTCAACATGCGCGCGACGACGAAATTTGAAGTCGAAATCGGCCCGAAGATGAAATTCCTCATCATTCAAGAGGCTCCTGGATGCTATGCAACCACAGTTTCGGTCGCGAAGACGAAGTTCGATCCTGACGACGAAAGACCAAATCGGGCTGTGAAGACGAAATTCGACTGCGAAGACGAGCTACGACCGACCAAGACGAAATTCGGGCACGAGGAAGCAATTCGGCCCTGAAGACGAAAAAGCGCAGCGAAGACGAACTTCGACCGTGAAGACGAAAGACCCAGATCGAGGCTCAACAAACTAGTTTCAGTTCGGGAGCCTTTTGGATGCATGGACCTTAGCATGGTTCCTGCTTCAATCGAAAGGGAGCCACCGGCACAAAACCCTCAGCAATGTTTGGGGCTACAGCCGGCCGCTAGTGGACACCGATTTTACTTGGACTGCCGCTATGAGGCCAGTGGATTGTACTAAGGGGGACATGTCTCGCACCGACCCAAACCAGAAACTACGCTGGCGTAGCGCAGCTGCGCAGGGGAAGGGGAACTTGCATCCTCAACCCGAAACCCTGCAAGCAAGCAAGCAAGCACGGCGTTGGGTTTGCTCGAGCACCGCTCACAGTTTGAGCTTTGGTTCATCCCTGTCACGCAGTTGACTGCAAGACCGTCACCGATTTGGCTGACGAAGGCAGCCGCGACATCAGGCAGCGCATTGCAGTCACAGCAGGGAGAACTCCAAAGCTGGGAACCATCGAATTTCGGGGGCAACTTTGAGATCCACAGAACCCCCTTGAAGGCATCGTTTATATTATGCACCGCCAGCAGTCACATGCCGTAAGTCTTCAAACAAAGGGTTTCCTTTTCCGTGAACTCGGGATGTAGGCTTGGGGCATATACCGAGCATGCTTCTTCGGAGCTGCATGTGTCAGTCCGCTCCCTCCACGACCAGGTCTCGATCGCTAGAACAGTGTAACATTGAATTTTGCTTCCAATTCGGAGCCTACGCAATTGCCTCTGGCATCAATCTTCAGCATGTTGCCGCAGAAAGGTATGCCATCCCATGCAATGCCCCGGGAGTGCTCCAAATCGTTTGCGCGACAGATGATGTCACTACCATTCCAATTGATATGGCCGCTCGGATTCTATTCTACGATTCCCTTTCCTGTGACGGCAGTATCAGCCCATGAGCTGCACTTTCCGACAGGATCACAGCCGGGTGTGCAGGTCTTGAAAACTTTTGCAATGACCTTGTCCGGCTGAGCAAACACCAAGATCACATGTCTTTCGCAGTTGGTTCTGCGAAATTGAGTGCATCCGTAGTGTCGGACTCCTTTGCATTAACATGAACAGAGCATTTCGCGAGCGGCCCAATGCAAGGAGAACCCCAATCTCCAGGACAAGTGGGAAGGTGGAGTCGAGGCGGACGGGGACATGCACCTTGGCTTTCACGTTCCCTGTAGCCACAACACGGCAACAACGCAGGTCGGTGTGAACCAGCGCATCTGTTCTGCCTCTTCCCAGGTACTGCATGCCCCAAAATGCCAAGAAGGTCCTCCGGATTGCTCCAATGCGCTAGCTGCTAGTCGAACTCGACGTGACCCAAGACTCACTCATGAGAAAGTCTGGCATGGAGACCGACGACGCAGTTGCAATGTGTTGCAATCTCGAGGGCTGCGACTTCCTGGGCCCTCGGAGCGTGGAGCCATGATCACCAGCGTCGAGACGGCCATGAATGATGACATCCGTCGCTAGCGCTAGCGTACAAGAAGCGGCCGAAGACGAGCTCGTGCAACTCACTGGACCGTGCGAGAAAGCAGGGGACATCGTTTGCCCATTCATTCCTGCATGCAGACTGCAGACTCGCTTTACGCAGCTTGACAAGGTCCTTCTTGAAAACCGTAGCCACGAGAAGCGAATTCTGGTATCTGTCCGGGTCTCAGATGCTTGGAGTGCGAATTACAACCTGGTGGGGTTCCGCTGAGTCTTCCATGCAGTGGCTTCACGGATCTCGCAGTGGTCATGTTTTCATGCCTTAAGAGCTGCCGAGCATCTAACAAGCTTGTCTTCGTCCACACATCCACCCACCCACATGCAGCTTGCATGTGTACACACACACACACTAATATGTCCTTGTGTCACCACATGAAAATACCTCCGTTGAACACGATTCCATTCCTTTCTGAATCAAGGAAGGACTGTACAAAAAAAACCCAAATGAAGCGGCCATTGGGCCATGCTCGAGGCCCTGGCTGAGCCCATCCGGCCGGCGGCTCTCATCTCAGACGGTTTGAGGATTTAATGCATCTCAGAGCCGAGACTGCGTGCGTGGCAGTATCGACATTCGGCTCCCATGTTTTGGGGCTTCACTTCGTCGGAACTTTCCCCACAGCTTCCACAGACTCCGCTTCCATGCCTTGAGGCGGGCCCGGCAACTGACGGCTTCCTCCCTACTGCGCCGGTCTTGCGGCGTGGGGAGCAGGTACCCAGCTCAAAACTGTGAAATAGGCTTGGCATGGCTTAGCTTGCAAGAGTTCTCTGCGGTAATTATCTTTTGAAGGGGCTCCAAAAAAACTGTCAAGTCTCAGAGGGCTTCTGTGCGCCACCTGGGCATGCTTCATGAGACTGATAAGGCAAGAAATCAGAAAGCTGTATTGCTGAAGTTAAGTGGGTGTGAAGCAGCCTTACGCGGCCAACTTCTGCGCAGAGACTGCAAAGACGTGCCTTTGAATTTCAAGGACATTTATCGATCAACAGTCTGGCATGGCATCAGTCACTTTAACCGGAATGGCAACATGGACCTCAGGTAGGGTAAGATGACCGATCTGTATGCCCACCGTACACGTCAAGAGTTGGGTGACGAGATACTGCAGGCACGAACTAAGTTGATTTTTGAGCAGGTTAAAGGTGTGTTGCAAAGCTTGGCAGCTGGCCCCGACACAGTTCGCTGCCTTATAAATGATTGATGAAGTCGTTCCGCACATAGTGCAGCAGCAGCTTCGATTGGTATAGCTCTCGCAGTCTCAAGGCCTGGGTCGCAAACCTGGCAGAGGGCTCTCGTGCTTGGCCCAGCTGGCACACACGTATGGTCTCACTTTCACTTCATCCATGTTTCCATGGTTGGCAGGATTCCACAAGGAACGCAAGTGTAGGGGACCGTTCATCATCGAACGAGTTGCTCACACATTTCATTGTGGTCGTTCGCCTGCAAGCCTTCCGTCGTTCGACAGCAGACCTTCCTTGGAGATCTGCAACTTGGTGTGGCCTGGAAAACACATGTCGAGCTCATTGTCATAGCCTGTGGGCCGGACATACGGGCTCCTACACATAGCATAGCGAAAGCGCGACGTCTACGTCCCTAATCTCTGTGCCCCTACTTTTGGTAGTGATGTTGCATCTTCAACTTGGAACTTGACAACTTGGCAGCACGGGTGCATGGGTTGGTTGTGACATGCCTGCTAGCTGCTACAGTAGCTGCGTTGTGAGGTCACTACTCGTATCCGGTGCACCTGTCTGGCACCTTCGCCTTTGCTCCGACGCAAGCTGCCGGTTTGTACCTTCTGCCGTGGGCTTGGGCTGCAGTGCAGTGCAGCGCCACATCCATGCATTGCCAGTGAATCAAAACCTTTACCACAACAACACCTCCCTAGAGGACATGAACATCTGCAAGGAATCAGATGCACAGCATTTCTCAGGCTCTGCCGCTTCTTCACGTGGCACTTCGCAGAGGCCAGGCATTAAGCACGTTACCGAGTAAGCTCACAGTGGGGTGCCAAAGCAGTGGTCTTGAAGCCTTGGACTGCTTGTGGGACCTGAGCATGACTTGAGGTCAGCCAAGCAGAGCAGTCAGACGAATGAAAACCCAGTCGGAAAAGCGATTTCGTCTACCTTGCCCCATCGGCCTCCTCGCTTTGGCATGTCGGTCAGTCCAGTCTGGACTTCAGAAGCAGCCGGGAGGACGAGCCGCTAAACAACTAACAGGACCCGCAAGGCAGCCACGCCAAATTGGCCAAAGTTGTCAACCGATCCCATGTGCACCTGACTTCGAGAAAGTACAAACTACACTCCATGAATTCATTGCCATCGTATACACGCAAAAAGTTCTTGTGATGGCTTCAGCTAGCAATGATGACCCTAGCCTTGAGAAGGTGTGTAGTGTGTAGGCTGCAAATATGTACATAATGTGCGTGTGCTCTGTCAGTATACATCGGCTGGAGGGCAGGCACCACCGAGTAGTTGCATCTGTTTTCGGACTTCTCCAGGTCTCCGAGGCAGCGTGCACCGTCTCCGAGATTTGCAGCAGCGAGGAGCTGTTGATGCAGGTGACGGTTTTTCGCATCGGTTTTGCAGCCCGGGCAGGAGTGGCAGCTTTGGGAACGCCTGTGCCTCGTTGCATCCGTAGTGGCCTCGGCATGGGCAGGAACATAAACCGTACAGATGGCTCCATTCTTCGTTAAATCAAGGCCTCTGTGAGAAAGTTCTCCCGGAAGGCTTCCTTTCACGCCGATGGTGCTGCGAGCTGCTTGCGCTTGGCCCTGGCCACGGCGCCCTATGGCGCCTTGACTCTGAAGTTTCTGTTAAAGACGCACGCCATGTCGATGAAAAGATTGCAAAGGCTCCTGGGACCGGATTTTCTTTATGGAAGCACACATTCGCAGGCCTCCTCCAGCCACAGACGTCATGCGACTTCGCGCATAAACCCTTCACAGTCAGGCTAAGACGTTGCCTCACAGGCACTGTCATGGTGGCCTCCGTCCCATGAGAGCAAGACAGCAAAAGAGCCGATACGTTGGGAAGTGTTGCTGTCTTCCTAAGTTTCAAGTCTTGATCATGAACTAGCTGGCCAGCGCTTGCGAGGCACTGCACCTTCTGCTGCATCGCAGGGCTCTCGCCGTGCCCTCAGTTCAGCAGTTTTCCCATGCTGCTAGTCCCTTATCGTTTTGACAGTCAGCTGCTACATTGCTGCAGAAAGCCGGTGAGTCATTGCAGTACCAGTACCACTGACTGGGCCGTCAAAGCAACCAGGGGGGTCGTCAATTAAGTCGCACTGGCCAATCGCTAATCTGCCAGCTGTAGGTTGGGACGTGGGCCATGCCCTGCTCGAATATGCCTTCGCTTCAGCTCCGCACCGCTTGACAAGCAGTCAAGTTGCGTTCAGGTGCTACTTCGGTTCGGATTGCGGAAATAAATCGCTCTTGATCCCAGACCCTCGCCTCAGCTGAGATGGAAGTTGAAGCCACTTCTTCCGTTTTCTAGGATTCCCGGCTGTGGACTCAGGGATTTAGGCGGTGAACGCCTGAGCTCGAGTTCGCAGCGCGGGAGTCGGACGGCGGGGATCAAGAGTCTTTCGACTCGTAGAAACGACATGGCGTGAAACAGTCCTGGCACAGAGTGAAGGCCACGAGCCCCTCTCAAAGCATCCTCCGGCTTACAACCCTTCAGAGGCATCAGAGGCAGGAAGTGCCGCTAAGCTTTGTGAGTCTAGGTGAGGAAGAGACGCCTGGTTTCGGCAAGCTGTCGCCTCTCTCCTCGGGAGGAGAGCCCCTTGCATTTCTCAGCCTTGAAGGAAGTGTGGAAATCAGGATATGTACTTGCACTTAAGATGCTCTTGCCTGAGCATCATATATAGCAACAGTTTAGCAGTTCTGTGTTGGTAAGCATTCGCCCGCCAGGAGCTGGACTTATTGGCAGAGCGTGGTTCCCAAAGCCAGGCTGCGTCTGCACCTTCGTGATGCTTGCCACTTCCAAATTGAGAGAGTTGTGTGAGCCCTGAAGAGTCCAGCACAGGGTGCTCACTGTGCAGTGGGCGAGCTTGCGGGGCGGAGGGCAGCCTTGGAGGCCGGCTGCTTCATGCATCTTCCAGTCTCAAACTGACTTCTGTCATGGCTTTCAGTGCCTCTTCTCTGCGACTTGTGCGGCAAGCTGCCGAT
This sequence comes from Symbiodinium necroappetens, assembly GCA_905231915.1. Classification (NCBI taxonomy): domain Eukaryota; class Dinophyceae; order Suessiales; family Symbiodiniaceae; genus Symbiodinium; species Symbiodinium necroappetens. Next base: position 2,301 of record CAJNJA010073208.1, on the reverse strand, counting down.
GCTTAATTGCACCACATGCACAATGTTCGAGACTCGAGACATGTCGAGACCCACAGGCTCTGGTGGCCGGTGGACAAAGCAGGCGCATTGCAAGGGACTTCCGTCGGCATAGAACACCCTGTCCATGTTTTCGAAATCGTCGTGTGCTGTGACGGTTGGTAGGAGGGCAGGCAGCTGTGGATGTTTCCGTAACAAACCGGATGATTCCCTCTTGCATCTGGGCACCTTGTCAAAGCCCTAAGCCCTAAGCCCTAGACTCCCCAGACCCAGGTGCGCAACGGACCCTTCTCCCCTCCGAGCAGAACATAGGGCTCCTTGCAATCCACAGAGAATCCTATTGACGGCATGCAGCTCTTGTGGGCTGTCTACACTTTGGTAAGCAGAAACAGGACTGTTCATCCCGAAATGGTACACGCGGGCAGGTTGGAGTTACCCGTGAGCCTGGGTTCGGTCGCCACTGACGATGGCTTCGACCGGGTCGGCCACCCAAAAGGGTAATGAATACGTTGGCGTCAAGGGTCTTTGTGACAAGGGTGGACAGCTGTTGCTTGGCGGACCTGCTGCGGAGAAGTACTTGCATGACTTATTGTCGATGGCTTGGACTTGTAATGAGGGTTGAGGGAGTACGAGATGAGTAGGGGCCGCGGCGACATAGGAATATGCAGAACACAACTCATCTATGGCGCAGTCTAGGGCTAGGCTTTCAATTTAGGCCTCGCATAGGCTGATGTTGGTTACCATATGATTCACGAGCTACAGGCTGCCGTGTTCGTTTTGTACGGAGACCATGCGCACCACATGGTCCCAGGTGGTCGACAAGACTTTTACGGAAGAGGTCGGAATTTTTGAGCGGATCTCTTCCACTCTGCGTCCTTCCCTTGGAAGCTGCATGGCACAGCCGATTCCTCTTGCGAGCTGGCGCAACGTCTTTTGCATTGTGGTGTCGCTGCGTCCATTCGTTGCTACTTGTGTGATTCCTGCATGTTGAATAGTCGTAATGTCTTGCTTATCTTCGGTGCTGGGCGGTGTGTTCGGTGTTCGGCATGAAGCACTTCAGAGATGGTTTTCTCGGTTGCTGCATAGTCTCAAGCCAAGTTTCCGTGACGTGCACAAGCCTGACCGACCGGTAGAGGTTGGACTGCATCTGCAAACTGTAGCGTCAGAGGTACTCTACTGTCACCCGCACTCAACCGGACACCCCGGGCTTTAGAAACCGGATTCCTTCTTGTGCTTTTCCGCCCAGCTTAGGCGACGTGACCTACAACCGGCCAGAGGTTTCACACCAGACAGGAGCAGAGGCAGGTTTCATTGCGGTATCACATGTGCCAGGTCTTACTGCAACGGTGTGCGGGTCAATGCACTGCATGTTTTTGTCCGAGCTACTTGGAGAAAGCAACCTGTTTAAGGGAGTAGAACTAGACGTGGAAGCCGCGCTTCGATTGTAAGTTTTGAATGGAACAAACTTAGAGAGTGTCGTTTCTGCACAAATCCCCTGTACACCCTGTCGACAATACAATTGGTGCGCGCCCCACCCCCCCCCCCCACACCCACACACACACACACACACACACTCTGACTGCAAAAACATAAGAGAGCTCAGGCCATTGCTTTCATCGACAACCTGTTCTCCCTGTTTGGCCACGTGCTTAAGACTGCAGACGGAAGCTATTACAGATCTGGCTGCAGATCTGGCAGCGAGAGGGTTACCAAATTATGAGTCTGAGCCAGTGAGAATTTGAAAATTGTGACCTGGCGACGAGCAAGAGAAAGCCATCTAGTATCTGTTGGAGCGACATTGCGCCCACCACCGTCATCAGCACGCTTGTGCATGCGTCCTCTGCCTAGGCGACACTCATGTCCCCTGACCTACCACCGCCTATGTTTATCAGGGTCCGAAAACTGAGCCGAAGGGCAAGGATTTCTCGCCCTCTCCCTCTCACTCACTCTCACATATATACAAACCATCGAATCTAGGCAATTTACAGAGAATGAGTGTGTCTGTATGTATACAGAGACAGAAAGACAACCAGCCAGCCAGCCAGCCAGTCAGACGGACAGAGAGAGACACAGACAGACACCGACACACAGGCACGCAGACGCACACAGACAGAGACAGACAGACAGACAGACGGATACACACGCACATCCATCCATCCATCCATCCATCTATCCGTGCATGCATGCATGCGTCCATGCATGCATACAAACATGAAAACAATACATACACATATACATGTTTGTATGTACATGCATGTACCAGTTTCCAGCTGGTTCGTGACGCTGGAGTGGTAGTTGAGGTTT
>CAJNJA010073197.1:246-21905 GCA_905231915.1 Symbiodinium necroappetens | reverse complement strand
CTTTAAAGACAGATCTGGTCAGCAGTCAAAAGAAACAACTTTCAACAACACGAAGCGAGAGAGAGAGAGAGAGGGAGAAAGAGAGAGAGAGAGAGAGACAGAGAGAAAGAGCGATAAACTAACAGGCTGAAGAATCGCCGAATGAATTCCGCAGTGAATCTCAAACACAAATGCCTAAAATCAACGTGTCTTTTACAAGCTTTCCTGGGAGCTGCTCCGAGAACACACTTTTGGACGCGAGACCCTTAGGGGAGCCACGGGAGCCACCAGCTGAGGAGATGGCACCCGAGGACGATGTGCTTTGCCTTCCTTGCGGCTCATCCTCACCAGCCCAGGTTCGGAAAACCCTACAACCCTAAAGCCCTAAACCCTAAAAGCCCTAAACCCTAAAACCCTATAACCCTAAAGCCCTAAAAGCCCTAAACCCTAAAAGCCCTAAACCCTAAAGCCCTAAAGCCCTAAAAGCCCTAAATCCTAAAACCCTTTGCAGGGTCCTGCGACGTTTGAGGTTTCTGAGCCTAACACCAGGCCCTGAAGTGAGAAACTTCTTCTTGTGTTGTGATATCAGCTTTCTGGCTGTGTCCTTTAGCGTTTAGGGTTTTGGGTTCTGGGTTTAGGGTTTCGGGTTTACACTACAGGGCTTGGGGTTTAGGGAAATGACCCAAAATCGAAGTTAGTTCGAATCTGTAGATCAAGCCCGAACTCTATACAAGCCCAAACCCTTGAAACTGCAACGCTCTTGTCCACCTATGGGTATGCCGGGAGCACAGCCGGTTCCCGGAAACCACTCTTCAGGGTCCAAAGGACCCATTACTTCGACGATGGAATACGGTGCTTAGTTGCTAGCAATGTCCCCCGAATGCCTGGACAAATTATTCTCTTGAGCTGTACATGAGCTTGTAGTACTCCGTTTTGGAGCATGCGTTCTACAGTCAAGATCCGACAATAGTACCCAACCAGTATGCACTACACTTCAACACCTTGTGCGATAATCCCTAAACCTCAAACTTGGAAAATACCTGAAGTAACCCTAGATTTAGGATGCAAGTTTTTCAGGTCCCGATATCGCTCTGGGTTTTGAGACCTACAAAGAGTATATTCTGTTTGGGTGGTAGTTGGACGTCACGAGAACAAGATCCTTCTACCTTGGGCACCAGTTTGGTTTGGGATGAAGGGTTTAGGGTTCAAGTTTCCGAGTTTCTGCTCCCACATCCATAAGCTGGAATCTCTAGGTGCCCCAGTAGTACCCTTTTGCCCCTTTGTCTTTTTGGGTTCCCCTTATCGAAACCAAACAATATGAAAAAGGGTACCCTTATTATTCAAGGGCTACTGGGGAACCTAGATTTTATATCCCCGAACTACAGGAAGGCATGTGCAAGGTGATCATTTTCATAAGATTCATGCCACCTCCAGCCCTTTCAAGTCCTTACAAGATTCGCCAGCTTCAACCTTAAATTTGAGACTTTATCATTCGAAAGATGCTGAACTAAAGTAACGAGTTCGGGTCTTCGTGTCTTCGAAACGGCTGTAGGCTGAGCTCTGACGTCGAGTTTGCTCTACTTTGGACCGCCCCACAACCCTAAGCCTAGCTGTACCCCCGAAAGATCCAGACCAAAATCCTGAAACCACGAAGCGCAAAGTCCTAACCCGTAAACTCTACACTTTGCCCATAGGCTCCACAGTAGTTCCTTTTCGGGAGTATCTTGTAGGCTCCTAAATATCAGCCAGAAAAAGGTACTAGAATGGAGCCTATGGGTATAAACCTACATTCACCCTAAACCCCTAAACCCTAAACCCCAGAAGCTTAGAGCCCTGGAACCCTAAACCCCTGAACCCTAAACCACTAAACCCTAAGCCTCTGAGACAGGGTTTAGGGGTTTAGGGTTTAAGTTTAGGGGTTTAGGAGTTTAGGGTTTAGGGTTTAGGGGTCTAGGGTTTAGGGGTATAGGTTTCCAGGACTGTCGGCTCCTAGACCCCTAAACCTCTAAACCCGGCACCCTCCCTTTTGGGCAGTACTCGAGATTAGGATCCCTTTTAGGGCTTCTCTTTTGAGGGTGCCGAACTATGTAGGTAGTTCTTTAAGTTAGGGTCCTTTTCTGGGTCCCCAATGTAGTACGGCACCCTTATGAAAAGGACTCCAAAAGGGACCCTAGTTTAAAGAACTACCCATATTGGGGGCCTTAAAGGGGTCCCCCGAGGTTGGCAAGTGGCCCCTCCCCACGAGGAGTCGCCCGCGGCAGGTGGGATCTTCCCACGTTTTTTGCTAGAGGGTCTTAGGGCTTAGGGTCTCAGGGTGTTTAGGGTTGAGGGTTTGGGGGTTTAGGGTTTAGGGTCTTAGGGCTTAGGATCTCAGGGTGTTTAGGGTTTAGGGTTTAGGGGTTTAGGGCTTAGGGTCTCAGGGTGTTTAGGGTTTAGGGTTTGGGGGTTTAGGGTTTAGGGTCTTAGGGCTTAGGGTCTCAGGGTGTTTAGGGTTTAGGATTTAGGGTTGGGGGTCTTAGGGCTTAGGGTCTCAGGGTGTTTAGGGTTTAGGGTTCATGATAGGGTTTAGGGTTTCAGTGTGTGGGGTTTAGGACTTTAATAGACTGTAAAGTTTCGGATTGGCGGCTTTTGGGTTCAAGGTTTCAGGGTTTCGGGTTTAGGGGTTTCACTCGGTCGATTCCCAGACTCTAAAATGCGGTACTTGTTTGGGGAGAACCTACGACTATGTCATGGTCCCAATCTCATATTCCGAGATAAATCAAATGAAGCCCGATCAAAATACATATCATGTTGAGTGGATTTCGAGGGTTTGAGGCTCAGGGCAGGGTTGAGGGGTCAAGATTTAAGGACAGTTAAGACCTCGAAGCCCGAAACTTCGTTCAACTACCCCCCCCCCCAAGGTTTAGTGTCTATGGGTTTCGGGTTTAGGGGTTTAGGGGTTTAGGGGTTTAGGGTTTAGGGGTTAGGGGTTTAGGGGTTAGGGGTTTAGGGTTTATGGGTTTAGGGGGTGCTCCTACTGTCGAGCCCTGATGAATGGCCCACTGGATTCCTCAAGAGAGATTGTAACAGGGATCCCAACACTGGGCTCCCCAGTAGTACCCTTTTGCCCCTTTTTCTTTTTGGGTTCCCTTTTTTTAAAGCCAAACTAGTAGTAAAAAGGGGTACCCTTATTATAAAGGGGCTACTGGGGAACCTAGAACAGGAAGGCCATAGAAAGACAGGGAGCTTGTTTGTCAGTGGTTTACATTACCCTAAGGCTCCAGGTACTTAGATAGTAGGTTACTAACCATATACTGTGTAACCCAGTAACCCCCTGTTTAGGTAACTGGGGCCCTACCCAAGGGCTCCAAGTATGCAAATGGTACCTACTTTGGGGCCTAAAGTCTATAAATAGGACCTACTTTGGGCTATTTGGAGCCCCAGGGCTAGGGTTATTCAAGATCCTGCTAAGGGCTCGGATTCGGCGTTCAGGCGTTCAGGGTTTTCGGCTGGGGTTTAGGATTCAGGGTTTATGGTTCCAAGATCCCAGGCTTCAGTTTAGGGTTTCGCCCTAAACCCTAAACCCCTATAGTCCCTAAACCCTAAACCCTACAGGGTTTAGGGTTTAGGATCCGGGTCTCCATTCTTGCACCTGCAAGTAGCGTCATTGAGAGCCCTTCTTGTCATAAGTACGTGCCTGTTAGGTTCTATGCTCTGGTCCCTTTTTCTTCCGAAACTCACACTTTGGCGATCCTTCAGTATGTTCAGCAGATTCTCAAAGCTGTGTTTGAGCTGCGCGAGAAAAGCCACCACAAACAAGCAAAGCACACCGTGCAGCAGGGGGGGGGACTTGTGCGTTTGATTGCGGTGTCCTAAACCCTAAACCCTAAACCCTAAAACCCTAAACCCGAAACCCTAAAACCCTAAAACCCTAAAACCCTAAACCCTAAACCCCTAAAGACTGCGGTGTCCAGGTGCCGAAGGAAGTCCGCCCGGAAGGAGTCACAGCTTCCATGCGTCGCCCGATGCAAGCAGCATTTCACCGGATCTTTCTATGCAAGTACCCGAGGCTTAATGACAGTTCAGGGTTCTGGGCTTAAGCCCAATTTAGGGTTTAGGGTTTAGGGTTTAGGAAGAACAGGAACCAAGCGCCTTGGCTCCAAAATATTGGCAGATTACCTGTGACGGTTCCAGGTCGACCTACGTTTACACGAGGTTTTGTAGTCACATACGGGCCGTATGCCATACTACCCTAAGGCTCCTGAAGGAGTTCGGGGGTTTCTATTCGAGGGTTTGGGCTTTGGGGGACAAGGTTCGGGAGCTCACTGCGGAAGAGCCGAGAGCCTTATAAGGTATAGGGTTCAGGGTTTAGGGGGTTAGGGTTTAGGGTTATGATAAGGTAGCCGCTAGACGGCTCACTACCCAAACAAAAGGAGTCCTATCTCAATCACATGATGGTAGCTTCTCCTTTTGGGAGGTTTCCATATCTTGGATCCTTTAAAGGAGCCCTTGTTTATAGATCCCTTCTACAAACCCTGATAGGACCGGAACCCTTAAAGGAGCCTTACTTGTAGATCCGTCAAGGCTTCCTTCAAGGGTTCCTTCTAGGCTACCACACGGCTTCCTGTAACACTGTAACCCTTGGCATCAAAAAATATAAGGCCTTTGGGCCCAGAAGCCTTAAAAATATGAGTCCTTTGAGGGTATGGGTAAGGGTTCCTGCAAGGGGTCTCCTCCGCACAGCATCGAAGCAGAGAAGCCGAGGAAATGCTTGGATCGATGGCTGTTGACGAAAGCAGGCCAGATCATGCAAGCAGAGCTTAGAGTTGAACTGGGGAACGGGGGGGGGGGGTTTAGATTTAGATCTTGCCAGCAGAGTTTGGAGTTTAGCTCTTTTTGTTGGGGGGAGGGCTTGTTCAGATTTAAGGTTTAGGTTTTTGCGTCTGGGGGTGGAGGGGTACGGCGGGCGGGCTGTAAGGCATAAGCTTTAGGTGTTGGGGTTTGCGGGGCTATGAGGTCTCGCGGGTTACGGCCTTAGTTGGGGTCTCGGGATTTTCGGTTTTGGGGGCGTCCCAGAAATATGCAAGTAACACATCACAAACCTATGAGAACTGGGAGCATAGTCGAAGAGTCTGGGCTTTGATTCATCATGACGACCTTCAAGGCGATGATGATGCCATGGCGGTGAGCAAGACGATGTTATAGCGAGTTGTTTGATGTCAGTGATATGGGATGCAACACATGATCAGAACTCAGAGGGCAGATAGCAATGACACGGTTATGTTCCATTCCGACATTGCAAGAAAGCTTACCGCCAGTAGTACTAAGAACGTACGTTGTTTCGATGCCCAGGCAAAACAAGAACTCGTGTGACTTGTGGCCATACTCTTTCCAGCTGATTTCGTTTCATCAGGACCTGTCGCCATCACTATTACCTTTACCTGATGGTATGGATATGCAGCGGACAGTGCACGGCGCCTGCACTGGTCTTCGAGGCATCTTCTACTAGTTACTAGAGTGTTCATCACCATCTGCATGGCTCTGCTGCGGCTCCGATGACTCCACAACTTGATTCAATTAAAAGAACATTACACGGATGAGGCCCAGTTGGGGCTCTAGTAATTGGGGTTTAGGGCTTATAGGACCTTTAGGAAATTACGGCTTTGGGTGTATGACTTGATTATGCTTAGGCTTAGGTGTATGACTTGATTTTATGCTTAGATAGGGGGCATACACCTAAGCTTCTAAGCTTCTCATCTCGAGAGTCCTGCAAGCGACAACCTAGAGACTCCAAAACCCCTTAATCAAGGAATATACCTTACATCTTATTAGGGTTCTTATTATAATTTAAGGTATATTCCTTAGTTAAGGGCTTTTGGAGGCTCTGAGAAGCCCATCTCGGGATGCTAGAGCTCAAGAGAGAAAGCAAAGAACGACAGCATAGAAAGCTAATTTGTCGTGGCTTAGATGCTTGAAAGAATCTGTCTGCTTCGGGGTTCCTTAACATAAGTATCTGAGTATATTATATACCCCAACACCCCAGGCTGATTATCAAGGCACCTTAATCATCTTCCTTCCATCATCCTTGTGGTACAAGGCCCAAGTTCCGAGGTGCCCCCATGGAAAGCCCCCACCTAAACCCTACCTGGACTACCTTTTTTAGGGCTCCTTTTTTTATGATTTCCTGATATGAGTCCTTAAAAAAGTAGGTTCTTTGGGGTCTAGGTAAACTGTAAACAAAAAAGCCCCAAACACATGGAACCCTCGACTTTGTGGCAGGTGCCTGCCCAATCTGCCGGTGCAACGTGCGGCAGCTCGCACGTCTAGGCCTCAGCAACTAGCACTGGCATTGGTGGCCATTTAGGCGATTCACGCAACCCTGAACTCTAAACTCCTAAACCCCTAAACCCTAAACCCTAGGGATAGAGTAGGGCTGGCTTCCAGTAATTATCAGTCAAGAACACGGGCGGCACGTTGCATGTGACAATGCGTGGGAAAAGACGACCAGCATGTGGGTTTCTGATTACCAAAGCGCCCTCTCTAGGGACCCTTGAAGGAACCCTTAAAGGATCCCTTAATGGAACTCTTATAGGGAACCATAGCATGGAGCGGAGCTTTGCAAGAAGGAGGTTTCATCAGGGTCTCGCTTATGTACTTCACCTTGCCGACGCAGAATTACGAACACTGGCCTGGAAGAGAAATACCCTCACCGGGGCCATGGGGTTTCGGGTTAAACCCTGTAAGTAAGGCGAAGTCTTGCTGCAAGCCTTCCCGTTAAGGCCAGGGTGTTGGGAGGGAGGAGGGGGTACACGTAAAGTTGATATATGCGAGCTGCTATAGATACATGAACATGGACCCATGATGCATCGCAAAGGGTGCCCAAACCTACTCCATTGGTATCATGGTAGTTGGACCCTATAGGGAGTATAGTTTGCAGTGCACCCTCTTCGAGTTGTTGAGGCCCCTGACATGCAAAAAATGGGCCCATGTTGTGTTCCAACCGTTTTCTTGCATTAAACCCTAAACCCTAAACCCTGAATCCTAAAAACCTAAAACCTTAAGCCCACTTTAAACCTTAGAGGCCTCAACAACTTGCGTTCATGAAGCCGCGGGAGTAGAGTAGAACGCGGCATACAGTACTTTAAAACCATGTATGATAATTTTTTGAGTATAAAGGCTTTAAACACAGAGTATAATCGTTACAGATAGTAAAATCTTTACCTAGCTAATGTAGTAGAGCATAATCTAATCCAATCCCCTTGAAGTCTATAGTAGAGTGTGACGTTTATTGAGTAGTATTATAATCATAGTAATCTTTAAGAATAAATTCCGTGTAGTAATCAAAACTCTATAAGCCTTAAATCCTAAAATCCTAAACCCCTAAAACCCTAAACGCCTAAAGCCCTAAACCCTAATAAGCCTTAAAACCCCATTATAGATCCCCTATAAGGATCCAAGCCCCTAAACCCCTAAACCCCTTGCAAACCCTAAACCCGTAAAGAACCCCTTCTAGATCCCTTTAAAGGAACCCGAACCCTAAAGAACCCTTCAAGGAGCCCTAACCCCTTGAAAAGGCGCCTCTGTGGCTCCGAGCCCAAAGTCGGCTCCGCAGCCCCGGCCGCCGCGTCCGCCCCGGCGCCCCGGTGCGCGCAGCGCGCGCAGCGCCCGGGCGCGGCACGGCCGCAGGGGATGTAGAGGCTTTAAAGTGTCTAGAGGGGTTTTAGAGCAGAAATGGGAGAAATTCTTGGGTTGACATGGTTCGTGCAGTTCGCTTTGGGAGTGAGGGTTTGCGGTAATTGGGGCATCGGGGATCCTCCAGACGAGCTGTATCCTCATCCAGCTGATGCTTAAGGCCGCTTTGGGCATCTTGCTAATGTAGGGGCCTTGATCATTAGAATAGGGCTACACCACAATTATAATAAGGAGCCCCCAAAACCCTATTCTAATTATTAAGGCCCTTACATTATGTCCGTCTGGCATACGTAATGAGGTCGCCTGAATGATCAAGGCCCTTTGAAAGGGGGCTGGATATGAGAATCCCAATTCGCATCTGCCTTTATGTGGGGGGGCACATTTTGAGTCCGGGGTCTGCAGAATTTGGTATTGGTAGTTTAGAGTGATGCGAGAATGTTGAGAAGTAGAAAGGCTCACGAATGGTGGTTTAACAACGGCAGTAAAGGGAAACTGTCAAGCCACATTCCCGTTAGATGAGACTCACCGGTAAAAAGCAATACCTGTCACAATGAGCAGTCGCGTCTATCATCGTAGAAACTGGCTGGTAAGAGCACTCTCTTCGCCCTACATTGCGAATCCTTAACCTGACTCGTCAATCAGGGCCCAAACGAGAGCCTATGTACCCGAGTAGGTTTTTTGGAGTCTTTCTTATTGAGGATGCAACTTTTGGCAAAGCGATACTGGGAAAACTGGGACAGAACCCCCGAAACCCTTACACACCCATATGTAAATTCCGCTTGAGAACTGGTGGAATCTCATATGTAGAAGCATGACAAAGACATGTAGAAACCCAAATAATTACCAATAGAATTCCTTAGGGCTCTTTATTGAAAATGTACTATACAGGAGCCCAAAACCCTATTCCAATTATAAAGGCCCCTACATATAGAACACTTATAGAGCCCTTATGATAGAACCCATACCTACTCCTTTAAATAAAATCCTATTCTAATCATTAAGGCCCCTACATTATCCTCGTCCGTACTTCTGCCTAAGCCATAAAGCCTAAAGCAAAAAAACTATATAAGCCCTAAACCCTACATAAGCCCTAAACCCTAAACCCTACATAAGCCCTAAACCCTAAAGCCTAAGCCCTAAACCCTATATAAGGCCTAAACCCTAAACCCTACAGAAGCCCTAAACCCTAAACCCTAAATTCTGTTCTTAGGAGTCGCTCAGCAGAGCCCCAGCGAGCGCTGGAGGAGGCCTCCCCGAGCTGGGAAGGAGCACTGGCTTCGTACGTTTAGGGTTTAGGCTTTTAGGGTTTTAGGGTTTTTAGGGCTTGAGGGTTTTAGGAATTCAGGGTTTGAGGGTTTAGGGTTCAGGGCTTAGGGTTTACCGGGTTTGTAGAAGGTGTGTAGGGTTTGGGTGCGCAGTTTTGGCGGGTTTTGTGGCATTCCGTTTTGTAAAACAGTGTTGTGACGATCCCTGTTTCGCAAGCAGTGCAGCGCTGGGTATCATCAAAGAGACTACAAAGCAGACGCTTGCGAAAGCCTTGCAAAGCAGACGAGGAGGGGTGAGTTCATTGTGAAGGAAAAAAAGAGCTGCTGCATAATAAGTGTTGAGATGAGACAGGCATTATGTGTTTGAGCCCAAGCCGTTTCTTAAGTCTAAACCCAAAGGCTCCATGTACCCATAGAAACCGATGGGAATCTGAGGGTCCCGGTGTGGATGAAGTGATGCTCTTCGTAGCCACCAGATACGGACCCCCCCTGCTCTCCGTAGCTAATTGAAAACACCCTCCTCGCGCAAGTGCTTGCCAGGTGGTTCTTCTTCATTACATGCCACGCTTTCTTTATTCAAAGCAAAAGCTTTCAGCCTTCTGGGCCTTTCATATAAATGGAGCATTGCATGTTTTTCAATTCATTTAAACCGAATGTTCTTCTGTGCAACCAAGTGTCCATGGCTCTGCCGTCCAAACCGTTCAACACACACCTTCTATTTATTTATCATTTGCTTGAGGGTTTAGGGTTTAGTATAGGGTTTCGCGTTGAGGGTCTTTGTTTAGGTTTTTGCAGGACGTTTTGTCGGGTTTGATTGAGGGTTCGGGTCGGAATTTAGGGTTTGGTGCATGTGGCAGTGATTCAATGAGGGGAGCAACCGCGGCAATACGGTTGAGCTTTCTTTCAGGAATATGAAGGTTTAAGGTTTTCGGGTTCAGGGTTCAGGGTGGAGTAGCTAGTAGCTACCTTTTAACTTTTTTGGGGCACTGGATACTGGGCAGGCAAGAGATTCACAGGGCCCTGAGTGATCAGAGCAGGATGTTGGGTAGTTCAGAGTTTAATGCAAGGGTTCTGGGGTTTCTAAAGTACGCTGCAGCTGTCGGGACTGCAAGAAGATAATGCAGATTACGTTGTATTTCAACTCGAGCGAAACTTCGATCAACTCGGCGCCTTAAACGGTTCAAAAAACACAGAGCGGCCTTATGCAAAGTCACCTTGCTTTGCAGGCCATGTGCCCATCCGGTAGAAAACCAACCTCGTAAACTGATAGAATTCACTTATTGAACCCCGTACAGAACCTGTGTAGAATCTGCAAATCCCATATAAGCAATAACATAGAGAGCAGATGCTGCCGGTCATCGGCGGGCGCGCTTTGTTGGCCTCTCGCTCGGCGCAGCTGCTCCAGTGAGTCTGAATTCACAGAATCAAGAACCCCAAAGGGGTTTCACCAGGACCCCCCCTCCTCAATGCACCCTACACCCTTAGCCCTAAACCCTCTCAGGCTAGAATTTGGGGATACCCTTGTAGATGTAAAAGGGCCTTCAGAGCTTCCATGATGACCGTCTGGGATTTCCTTCTTATGGTTGCGAACCCTGCAACATCCTACGGCAATGTAGACTGCGGTAGTTCAAGATAACCCCTTAAGTTTTGCCTCTTGGGTCGTGGTGTTGGTTTGGCCATCTGCTTTGATCCAAGCATTCTCCAAGGGTCCATGTGCCCAAATACTTTGGCCTTAAAGTTCCCATATAGGTTCTTTGGGGGCAATGTATATAATTACCATTTAGGCACATGGACCCATTAAGGTGTAAAAATATACCTGTGCCTTACAAGGGGTTCTCACTACTCCTGCACGGTCTATATGCTTAGAATCAAAGGTGCTCCCCTCGATTTAGGCACATGGACTTTTAGGGATTGCGTTCAGAAGACATTTTGGGTCAGGGGTGGTGGGAACCATGCGGCTTAGAAGTTTCCGCGTTGATAAGGTTTAGGGTTTAGGGGTTTAGGGTGTGCGGGTTTAGGGGTGTAGAGGTTTAGGGTTTGGGGGTGTAGGGGGGTTTAGGGGTTTCTAGACGTTATAGGCCGTAGCACTAGTCGATCCAAATGACTTCACTGAGAGGAACCTCGGCCCTCTCATAAAGAAGCCTGTTTGCTCGCAGGCCATTCCAGTTTGATTAGGGTTTATACAGCTTAGGGTTCAGTAAGCAAGTAAGTATGTAAGTATGTAAGTAAGAAAGAAAGAAAGTAAGTAAGTAGGTAGGTAAGTAAGTAAGTAAGTTCCGCCTCGGGTGCCTTTCACAAGCCACCCTTGAAGCCAACCCCGACACCCCAAAGCCCTAAACCCCATACCCAACAGGTTTGGGTATGTCGGCTCTCCTTGCATGCGATGGACCTGCTAAGAGCAGCCAATAAGGATTCCGGTCAGGAAAATTGTCGGCTAGAGCCAGGGTGGTTTAGAGTTCCCAAAGGCTCCATGTACCCATATAGTATACACTTAGACCCTGAAGTACCTATATAAGAACCCCTTTAAGGCCTAAGTATATACTATATGGGTACATGGAGCCTTTAGAGTTAAGGGCATCTTGTTCTGGGTTACAGGAGGTGGTGGCTCGAGAGTCTTGGTCGAGATTCTGGGCTTGGCGCTTGTAGACTGATAGAGACATGCTTCTCAAGGAGGGCTACTTGGAGGCCCAGGGGACTTAGTAAGTGGGTTATAAGTAGAGTTATAAGTACCCTAAATGGAGTTACCCTAACTATAACCCTAGTTATAAACCCTAAACCCTAAATCCTAAACCCTAACCCTAAACCCTAAACCCTACTTATAACCGACCTACTAAGTCCCCTGGGCCTCCAAGCAGGCAAGACGTCCTAAGCCGCAAGAGGTGGGATGAAGCTCTAAACCCTTATATGGGACTCTCCGAAAATTAGGGTACCCTTATTTTGGGGGTCCTTATAATAAGGATCCTACTATTTAGGGTACTATATTAGGGTTCCCCTATTTTCGGAAACCCCTATATCTTATTAATCCCGAAAGCCCCAAAGCCTCCAAACTCCAGACGAAAAAAACGTAACATAGGGGGGGTCGGGTCGGAAGAATTGGTGAGACCATGCCTTGGGGTTCGGTTCTTACTGCTCCTAGTTTATATACACCACCAAACCCTATAATTCTGAATTTTGAGGCGCCTGCCTTCAGAGCACATTGTTTCGCACACTTCGGTACCGCCTCGAACTCCTAGACTGGTTTGCGGCCCAGAGCTTTAGAGTTTATTATGGGGTTTAGGGACTAGGGTTTAGGGTTTAGGGTTTAGGTAAGTAACTCTGCAGGGAGAACCGGGGGATATAGTTGCTGGTCCTGCGGCCCCCTTTATCACAGGTGCGGCTCGTTGATGTTATAAGCACCATATAAGTAGTAGTATGTAAATGTTGTGATCGTACAGACCCCACATGTACCCTGGCACGGTTCGCTGACGTTCCTTCATGAAGGGATGCTGCGGCTTTCCTGCTATGTAACGTGGCTCCCTGTTTGAGAATTACACGATCCCGTCTGCGAATCTCTTCCTACTTACAACACCAAGAGACGGCATAGAGAACCCGGAGCCGTTTATGCCCTAGACTCCTCGACCCACCCTATTGTAGGGGCCTTAATAATTAGCCACGGTTTAGGGTTTAGGGTTAGTTCTGGGCTCCTCTATAGCATAATCATAATTGATAAGGAAAAACCAAAATAGTATAGGTAATTATTTAGGCCCCTATATTAACCCCAAGCCTCCACCCCAATTCAGTAACAGCCTTGACAACAACCGAAGCCCTAAACATCCACTAAACCCTAAATACCAAACTCTATCCCCAAAGCAACCAGCCTAAGCAAAAACGAAACAATAAACCAAATCCTAAATGCAAGCGAGGTCTTAAATGTTAAACTCCAGAGCCACGAAGCTTCCAGACCGTCAGGACAACCCCTAACCCCTTACAAACCCTAAACCCGTAGCCAACACGCCAGATCACCAACTCGAACAGTCCCTAGCAAAATCCGAAGAGGCCCCAAACATAAGAGCGAGACCATCATATAGGGGCCTAGTCACACCTTCCGGTACTACTGTGGAGTTCCTTATTTTTGACTAGAGTATATTATGCCCCAAAAGCCTACTCATATTATTAAGGCCCCTTTATTTTCCACACTCTCCAAACCGCCAGGGGCCGGAGGATTGATCTTCGACTTGGGCGTCGCCGGCACGGCTGACGAACGTAGGGGCCTGCTTAGTTACTCATGGTTCATTTGTGTTAAGGTTCCTAGGGTTCCTCATCGTATTCAAGCACTTATATAATGCTTGTCCTAAGGGTTCCTAAGGTCAAGATCGGAAGGATTCATAATGGCCCACAAAAATCCCAAACACTCCAAAATCCTTTCACGAAGCAGCACTGAGAACATTCCTGTGGGTCCACTGCGCATCCCTACTCAGAGACCTTGAGCAAGGAAGGGCCATGGACCGCTATAGAAGCCGATGATCCAGGAAGAACTCAGCAAGAAGACTGGTCATTTTGGACAGACCGCTTGCATTCATCAGATTTGGTATTCCAGGGGGTTCCTGGTGTGAGATCTCCTTGGAGCCAGGCTACACCTACACACGGAACGAAGCCCGAAACTATTGGCTGCCTGAGCCCCAGCATTTTTTTCCGTGAGCTTGGCGCCCAGGTTGAGAGATTTGTGCTTCGGGGTTTCGGTATAGCACTTGCAGGGTTCAGGGGTTGTATTTGATTATTTGATGGTATCGGTTTGTCGGTTTTCGGGTCCTTGAGATTGATGTTTACAGTCGGCTGATCCGATTCAGTAAAGTATGATCTAAGTAACTAGCAATCGGCTGGCTTGATCGTCCTACGTAATAGTAATAATAACAAGAAGAAGAAGTAATAAGTATACACTACCCAAGTTTTCCAATACTCCAACTTATAACGCACCATCCTCAACCCTAAACCGCTGGTGGGGGGTTTGGGTGCGTGGTTAAGATCCGATTGGTTCATAGCATGGCGCCCATTGATTCAGGGATACTGCTGGGTGCTTCTGGGCTTTACACCTTTAGCTTGAACTGAAACCCTTCCATTTTTCTCCGCGCATGGGGTGGGGGAGTGTCTTTCTATTATCGGTTCCCAGTGACCTATCCCCACCACAGCCTTGGCCATCACTGGCAGCTGCAGCGCTGAAAGTCGCGCTAGGAGTCACTAGGGTATCAAGGGTGACATGACAAAGACGAAAGCACAACAGGTGCCGTAACTACCTTTCCCAAAGAGACCGTGCGTAAACATGACAGGGTAGCCTAAACCTTAAAGGACACCCTAAACCCTAAACCGTCGCTACGGCGACTTGGCTATATGTCTGTCCAGCATTGTCAGTTGACCTAGAAGAGCAAGCATAATCATCACGGCGGGAAAATGTAGGAAACTTCACCTAAACACAGAGCTCTGCATCCCGACCTCTAAACCCTGCGCCTTATCAGCAGCATGAGCCCTAAAGCATAAACCCTAAAGCCTGAACCCTAACACGGTGCCCTCAACTTTCATTGTTCTCATTAGGGTTTAAGTGTTTGGTCTCGAAGCCCTTGCCAGCATGGTAATGAAGCCTAACCCATTTGCAACACATTGCAAAGGTGTCGTAACATTCATAATTTGATGTATATTATTCCTTCACCGTGCCTGCGCGAATATACTACAACCTACTACAACACACCCCACCACCCTATTCCGGGTTAGCAAGTCCCTTGCATGACAAATGGTCGTTCAGCGGCAACCTTTGCGAACGGAGCTGATCCGGGCAGAGTTTCGGCAGATCTGTGGCATCCACCTAGTGGAGCAGACGCCTGGCCTTTCCCGGTTTAGGGTTTAGGGTTTGGGGTTAAGGGTGTGGGGTATGGGGTTTAGGGTTTAGGGTTTAGGGCTCCAGTTACCTAAGCAATGGGTTACTGGCGTACACATTATATGGTTAGTAACCTACTATTTAAGTAACTGGAGCCTCAGGGTCAGTCAAGAATGATGTGAACCATGCTCTACCGGTATAGAACTGTTCAAAGTACGTTGTAGTAAAGACCTGAAGCCTTAAACACTGGAGGACTAAACCCTAAACCCAAAGCCCTGTGCAATATTGACAGTCGAAGGACTTTCTCAGCTCGCATCTACTTCGAGTTCCTCTTCCCTGATGCCAATGTTCTTCCTGGCATTGCAGGTGGGTAGTTCTCTAAATCAGGGTCCCTTTCTTTCGGTCTCGAAAAATACTACTGCATCTTTACTAAAAAGGATCCTAAGAGGGATCCTCATTTGGGGGTTTCCGAAAAGAGGGGACCCTAATACAGTATCCTAACTAGTAGGATCCTTATTATAAGGACCCCCAAAATAAGGTACCCCTGATTTCGGAAAGTCCCATATTTGGGGGGCCCAAAACCCTAAACCCTAAACCCTGAAGTACCCAGGTGGAAGCGAAGATGCTCCTCTGAATCCGGATGGAACTCGCAGAGGCCTTCGGTTTTACACTGACACCAAGCGGCAAGGGCTTTCCCCAAGGCTCCAGCTCCTTATAGTAGTAGGTTACTAGCCATATAGTATGTCCATTATTTAGGTAACTGGAGCTAGAGTTTGGGGCTTCCCCTAAGGCTCCAGCTCCTTATAGTAGGTTACTAGCCATATAGTATGTATAACCCATTATTTAGGTAACTGGAGCTAGAGTTTGGGGCTTCCCCTAAGGCTCCAGTTGCTTAAAATAGTAGGTTACGAACCATATAATATGGGTTCTTATAGTAAGTAATATGGTTTCCTTATTATGGTAACTTTCCCTAAGGCTCCAGTTACCTAAGTAGTTAGTAGGTTACTAGCCTAGGTTACTAGCCATATATGTGTAGCCGGACCCAGTAACCCATGGTTTAGGTAACTGGAGCCCTAGGGCTTAGGATTAGAGCTTGCATAAACAGTTTTTTTTCTCCCTCTGCTGGTTGATGTATCTTCCTATACGTAGCTGTGGAGAGTTGTTGAGAAGACGGAGGAAAGCATCTCATGGATGAATGCGATAGAGCCCCCTTCGGTGCTGACGGACAAGCTTACGCCGGACAAGGACAGCATCCGCTGGGCCCTGGAAGTTCAGGGGACTTTTCTTGAGAAGCTGGGCTCTTCTTTGGGGATGTTCTTTTTAAGTTACCATAATAGGGATCTATAGTAAATAATCAGGTTTCCTTATTATGGTAACTTTACTATAATAGGGATCTATAGTAAATAATAAGGTTTCCTTGTTATGGTAACTTGAGCTAAATCCCCTAACCAGACAGAACCCAGGAAGTTTGAGTGCAACGACTTCCCCTTCGACACCCAAGCGCTGTCCGTAAGCATCGAGTTCGCCATGTCAAACGAAGGCCCATTTCCCATGGATCTCTCAATTGACCTTGCCGATGCTTGCGACGTGAATGCCAAGCACTTCGTTTGGGACAGTGAGTATGATCTGGGGACAAAAACAAAGCTTGTCACGGACGTTCGCCGCGTCTTGCAGACAAGGTCTTATCCAGATCTGACTTTCTCGTGCTATGTGACTAGGTACCGACTGGGGATAGTTTCTGACTTGCCAATTGGTTGAATATGGAGCCCGAACTCTAAATATGTCTTTGGGGGGGACTGTTCCAATCGACACATACGTGAGGAGGAGACCTTTCTTCTACACCATAAGCATTGTGCTCCCAAACATGCTTCTGGCGCTCTTGGCTGGGCTGCAATTCTTCATCCCAGTCGAAGACGTTGCTGGAAGGGCCAGCGTGTCTATGACCTTGTTGCTGGTATGTGCATCCTATTTTCACTACTCGGGATCCTTGACTCCCACCGTCGGTTACTTGACCCTGATGGATACACATGCGCTCTGGTGCATGTGCGTGGTGATTTCCATGGTTTTCTGGGTTGCAGTCGTCAGGACTTCTAAACGCGAAGCCTAAGCCCTACTGTCTTCATAGATCCCTGGAAGGAAGCCGAAAGCAAGTCAGAATTGTGCCCTAAGCCCCCCAATCACCCTCAACTCCACCTCCCCTGGTAGAACCCTTCTAGAACCCGTGGGCCGATACCCTTAAAGGAGCACTCAAAAGGAATCCCTAACACCGTTATATGAGGGTTTCCGAACATCGGGGACCCTAAGATAGTACCCCAAAAAGTAGGATCCTTAAATTGTATGTGTGGACCACAAGCAAGCCTTTTGGGCCCCTGAGGAGTTCCGAGTCGGAGGATCTGGAATACGTAGACAAAATGGCGCTCTATGGCTTCATGGCCATTTGGCTCCTCATTCAGATCCTCGGCGGCACTTCGGGTGCGCATTGCCTAGAGGGTCGTGCCCTGCCCCCTTTCTAAGGGCATATAATAAATAAATAGATAAATAAATACATTATTAAATAAATAAATAAAATAAATACATAAATAAGTACATATATATATATATACATATCTATAAATACAAAATATATTATACCCTATATATATATAATACATATATATATATATGTATGTATATATATATATATTTCAGATCCTAACCATAAAAACCTAGGTGCCCTAGAAAAGATAGAATGCGTGTGACCCTCCAGGTAGGTGTTAGGGTTATCAGGGTTGTTAGTTTGGGGTTTCGGGGGCTACTGCTTCGCTCTTTATTCAAGGCTGAGGTGGCGTTTTGGGATAAGTTGTATTTTCATGCAGTTCCCCTGTGCACCTGCGATGGAGACCCTTCAACTACAGCCATGTCGCAACCACAAGCATATGAAAACGTAGTATAAACCCAGCATAGCGTTGGCCTAAGCCTCAGTTCAAAATCCCAGATCGTCTTCGTTAGTTCCACTCCTAAACCCTTCGCTCAGGATCGTCTTCGTTCTGCGCTTCTCTTTTGCATGGAGCAAGGCGTCCGCCGAGTTGGACGTCCCGGCGGTTCTCGGCGGAGCGGAAGCTCGCGAGAAGCTCCTGACGGTGAACTCAAGGAGCAGATTCTACCGGACCTCTGTGAAAGGCTATGATGCCTTATAGGCCCTACAGTCGCCCTTAGTGACCTTTGTTTTCCTATGAAGGAACACTGATGACATCCTCATCTGTATTTCTGTGAGGCTACGATGCCATCTGCCAGAAGGCCCTAGCCCCTGAACCCTAAACCCTAAACCTTAAATCCTAAACCCTAAATCCTAAACCTAAATCCCTAAGCACTGGCAACTCCGATCGCAACGTCACCACTACTCCTAGGTCCTAGATTCTCTGCACTCGATGCTGCAGCCGAAGAGGCTTCTTGGGCCAATGAGCCAGTCGCGCGTGGACCAAAACAAGACAGGCGTGGGCTTGGAACTACCCCATAACAAGGAATATACCATAATTCCCATAGTTTAGGGTCCTTAAGGGGTAATGCATGATTTCTATCATCAACCCGTAGGACCGCTTGTCCTACTGTGTCTCTGTGTCTGCGGGGCCTTTTTGTGTTGGCTGCATAGCGCCAATCCCTGATCTCTAAACCCCAAGCCTCAAACCCCAAGCCCCAAACCCTAAACCCTAAACCCCAAGCCCTAAAACCCAAACCCGGAGCGCTGCGCCTTAAGCCCGAAGCCCCAAACCCCAATCCACAGGCCATCAAGCCTATAAAGGGGTTTTATTATGGTTGATGAAGGGTTCTATACTCGTTTGTTGAGGTTTGCGTGTCTTTAAGGGGTTTCTTACGGGTTTTTTTGCGCCATATGTAGTGTTTGCCGAGCTTTGAAAGCCCTAGACCTAGTTCCGCAAAGTTGTTCATACAATTCCTGAGGGTTCCTTTCTAGAATAGTCTACCCTACATCCTAAACCCTAAACCCCTATCAACCCTAAACCCTAAACGCCTATAAACCCTAAACCCTAAACCCTGTAGTAAGTATACCCCCCAAAGCCCTGCTCCAATGCTTCAGGCGCCTACATGATAAAGCCTACGATTTAAGATAGAGCCTTGATAGAACCCTCGTAAGAACCCTGAGAGGATCCCTAAAAAGGATCCCCAACAAGGGATCCCTCAAAAGGATCCGTAAAACGGATCCCTAACAAGGATCCCTTAAAGGGATCCATAACAAGGATCCCTTAAAGGGAAGGATCCTCCCTAAAAAGGATCCCTAAAAAGGATCCCTTAACGGGATCCCTAGCAAGGATCCCCTAAAGGATTCCTAAAAATGTAAAAAGGATCCCTTAAAGGGATCCCTTAAAAGGAACAGAAGGGTCGAGCCTGGTCCTTGCGTTTCTGCATGAGGAGTCTTCGGAGCTTCTTATGTCTCGCGGTAGGGCTCGTGATCCTTCTACTTGCCTAGGCCTAAACAGTGGGTTACTGGGTTGTAGATGGCGACATACTTATGCAAATAAATAGATAAATATATATATATAAACAAATAAATAAATATATATTTTTATATATATATACACACATATAATGGTTAGTAGCCTGCGATTCAAGCAACTGGAGCCTTAGAGGTTGCTCAAGATAACCTTCTGTTCACGCTAGCTGTGATTTCCGCCCTTGCCGTACCCGTTCCCCTGACCACTTAAATTATAGGGACCCTTGTGGGAACCTGGATGGAATCTCTGAGTGGTGACTTTCTCTTACAGCTCTATCATGTCCGTTGCCTTACGGCTTGCACCCTAAACCCTAAACACTAAACCCTAAATTCTCAACCCTAAACCCTGAACCCTAAACCCTAAACCCTATATTGGTTTGTTTTATTATTGTTTTCTTGGCAACTAGCAAGCCTGGGCCTCCAGCCCGTCGGCCTGAACCCTCAGCCCTGAAAACTCAATGTTCAAGAAAAGGCTCATAACCCGGGACGCGCTACGCCTTATAGATTCTTATCGACTCTTATAGGTTTAGGGTTTAGGGTTTTGGGTTTGGGGTTTAGGGTTGAGGGTTGAGGATTTAGGGCTTAGGGTTTAGGATTTAGGGTTGAGGGTTGAGGCTTTTTAGGCTTTAGGATTGAGGCTTTAGGGTTGAGGGTTTAGGGTTTAGGGCGAACATTCACCAGCTCCAACATAGAAGCCTAACGAATCACCAACATTATTCCTTAGGGATAAGGGAGGCCAACCCCCTACTCTGATTATTCATGTCCCTGCACCATAGAAGGGCTTATAGGAACCCTGATAGATCCCTTAAAGGACCCCTTAAAGGAACCCTAGGTAAGACCTGTTCAAATCATTAAGCCCCCGGTACCCTAAACCCTAAACCCTATCTTCACCCGGGAGCTGCTAAGATGCTACTGCCCGGGTTTCGACTACGACAACGGCGGCAGCCCCTGCAGCGCCAAGGAGGACTTCGTCCAGCCGGGTGTCTCAAACGGCTTTAGGGTTTTTAGGAGGGTTTAGGGTTTAAGGGTTAGGGTTTAAGGGTTTAGGGTTTAAGGGTTTAAGGATTTAAGGGCTTAAGGGTTTAAGGGTTTACGGGTTTACGGTTTTAGGGTGTGGGGGTTTAGGGTTTGCAGTTTCGGCTTTCCTCGACCCCCCCCCCCCCAACTCCCTCTATTATACTCTAAATACTTATTATTGAGGACCATAAGGCTCTATTGCAGGGCACTGGGCGGGTCCTGCTTAAGGTTAGGCTTTAGGGTTGAAGGTTTGCAGATGTCGGCTTGGGTTGAAGGTTTAGATATGGTAATAATAATGGTAGTAGCAGTCATAGTAGTAGCAGTAGTAGTAGTAGTAGCAGCAGTAGTAGTAGTAGTAGTAATGGTACTACTAGTCATGGTCATGTAGCGGCTTATGATGTCGGGCTCAAGGAGTCTCAGGCGGTTTGGGTTTAGGGTGTTGAGATCAAGTAGGGTTCAGGAATTAGTTCAGGGTTTGGGTCCCGCGGTTTAGGGGTTTAGGTGTAATTAGGGCTGCACGATTGAGGTTACAGGGTTTGGGGGTTTGCGGTTTCCCGAGCTGAAGATCTAAGAGCTTCGTTAAAGACTGTAAACAATTGGTTCATGGGCCCATTTAGGGTTTAGGGTTTTAGGGTTTAGGGTTTAGGGTTTTTAAGGGATATGGTTTCATGCCTTAGACCCATATCCTCATTGTGTCGGCCTTCGGCCGACGACAGGTGACCTAAACAAGTTTCAGCAAAGAGCCAAGTGCATGCAACGGTTCGTAGAATTCGGGGTCCAGGGTCTAAACGGTGTGACGATGCGTGTTGTTTGGTGTGCTCTTTGCTTTTTTTCTTTGGGTCTACCTAGATCCCAAAGAACCTACCCATTTAAGGACTCATATACGGAAATCATGATGAGGAGCCTAAAAAGGTAGGTTCTTTGGGGTCCAGGTAGGGTTTAGGAGCTGAAGGTTGGGCTATGCTGCACCTGCACCTTGACATTTCCATGCGCCCATCTAGTATTCATATTGTCCCTGAAGTACCTGTATACTATATGGGGACCCCCCTTTTTAAGGCCTAAGTATACACGATTTTTAGGCACATGGAGCCTCAGGGTGTTCATCCTCTTTAACCATCGTGCTGTGTAGATATGACCGGGTAGCGGACCCAGGCGCTGTGAGGATTTGGAGATTGTGGTTATGATACAAAGCTCCACCATGTTAGTCCATCTTGCCAGCATAGAGGCCTTAAAAGCGGGGGTTCTCAAGATCTGAAAACTCAAACGATTACAAGCTTCCCGCTGAAACCCTCCGTTTCCCAAGCACCCCCTATGAATTACCTATCATACTTCGGGGGCTCCTTCTTGTAATTGTAGAAAAATATGCGCCGAAACCCTATTCTAATTAAGAAGGCCC
>CAJNJA010073186.1:0-10712 GCA_905231915.1 Symbiodinium necroappetens | reverse complement strand
CTAAACCCTGAACCCTAAGCCCAGAGAACCCTAAACCCTAAACCCGAAACCCAAAGCCCTAAGCCCAGAGAACCCTAACCAAACCCTATCCCCAAAGCCCAGAAACCCTAAACCCGAAGCCCAGAGAGCCCTCAACCCTAAACCCTGAAGCCCCAAAGCCCAGAAACCCTAAACCCGAAGCCCAAAGAACCCTAAACCCTAAACCCTAAAGCCCCAAAGCCCAGAAACCCTAAGCCACAAAACCCCCCGAACCCGACCTCTGAACTCCTCAACTCCACGCTCGAACGCCTCAAAGCAGGCCTACTGTTGATGACATAAACCCTGCAGTACCTTAAGGACCCTAAACTATGGGAATTATGGGTATATTCCTTATTAATGGGTATTACCTTACAAGGACCCTAAATTTATGGGAATTATGGGTATATTCCTTATTAATGGGTATTACCTCAAGGACCCTAAACTATGGGAATTATGGTATATTCCTTATTATGGGTAATGCAGGATTTATATCCTCAACCGTAGGACATGCCCTAAAGGCCGTGAAAAAAGCTTAGCTTTCGGCTGCGTGCAGGCGGGTCGTAGCTGCTTGTGTCCTTCGGGCTCAATCATTGGGTCTGGGGTCTATAGCGGTTGTGGTTTTTTGGTGGGGGTCTTTGAGGTTTGTTGTGGTTTCCCTAAACCCTAAACCCTAAACCCTGAACCCTAAACCCTAAACCCTTAGGGTTTTGGGCATTTGGGGTTCTTCCGGGTCTCAGGGTCTTCGGCTTTGCCGGTCTGGCTGTTCGGAGTTTTGGGGCTCCTGTTCTGGTCCCCAGAGCCCTAGCAGGGAAACCTTCAGCGCTAGAGAAACGCCTAGAGGTTGGTCCTTAGCCCTAGGCTTCCAGGGACCTAATTATTGGGTCCTTAAGGGCTCTAGGGCCCTAACTATAAGGTCCTTGGAAGCATCGGGTAACTCTGAAACTCACGAAGAAGCTCACAAAGAAGCTGTCTGGAAGCCAAAACTCCCAATCATTCTGTGAATCTGTTGCAGAGTCGGGGTGCAGGAGGTTGCTAAAGGCGGGTTGATGCAGAGGCCTCAAGAACTAGACGGTGGTTTCTGAGTGTATCAGAAGTCTCGTAGAGGCTGCTGAGGCTGGTTGGCCGGTGTGGGCATGTTACGCTGCTCTTCATCGGTCAGTACCCCTGCAATCATGCTACACCGTGGCTGACTTCGTCAGCTGTGCTACGAAAACATAAGAGCTGCCGGGGGGGACTCTTGAGGCTCCTCTAACCAGCCCAAACAAGCATGGGTCCCACCAAAAGCGGATGTATCGCAGTCTCAGGGTAGGGTCCAGTGCAGGTCTCGGCACTCTGATGGCATGGGAATTTAGGTGCCCTAAGTCCCAAACCCTTCTAAAACCTCAAACTTTACCCGCCTAAACCCGAAACCATGAGTGGGTGCCCCGATGTGCCCCGGCAGCTCACTGAAAGCTGACTGGTGCTACGGGCGTCCCAGTCACGTGCAACTAGCTGTCTTAAACAGCCGCCGGTTCCCGGAAAGACATCTCAACATTGCGAACATCGGGACTGGTCAGGACAAGCGGTGGCGGTGGCGGCTATGACACTAATAAGAAGGACAGAAAAAAACAACGACAACAGAAGCACCTGTAGCAGAAAATGGAATAGACGGAAGCCACCCACCCTAAATCGTCAGCCCTCAAGCGAACCACACTCAGCTAAGCATAGCGACACTTGAGCTTTGCTAAATCTACCTCCCGCAAATCGCAACTCCATTCCGAAGGAGCGTTAAACAAAAAGCATCACCATCACAATTACCAGCACCATCATCGTCATCTTCTTCATCATCACCATCATCATCGTCATCGTCATCATCACCAGCGGCATTAGCATCACAAGCATCATATCTCTGCTTCTGTTTCTTCATCATTTAACCTCGGGGCCGCCGACCCTAACTTCGGTTTTAGGGGTTTAGGGTTTAGGGGTGTAGGGGTTTAGGGGTTTAGGGGTTTGGGGGTTTAGGGGTTTGGGGTGTCAGGACTTTGTCTAGCATGACCTATGCACTTAACAGAAAGCCCACTATCGGTGCTGTATTCGTGTTATCTGCAGCCATTGATCGTGCTTATTGCAGCGGCGCACACTTGTCTGCGGTACTTTTGCTACACCGGCTACGAAATTTACGAGCAAACCTGCATCACTTGACATCCGCGTTCGTCTTGCTAGCTTCCCAAATGGCCGCCTAGCATCCCAAAGCATAAACAAACTCAAATCTTGGAACCCTAAGCCCCAGACCCCCAAAAGGTGCGTGGGTAGAGTCTCCTACTTTGAACTCTAAACCGACACCAATAAGGCGGTGAGGGTCTCTCCATCCTCGCCCATGAGAGTGCGAAGTTTGTGCAGGTGATCACGGGGGTCTGAGGACTTGGAATAGGTTCTTGCGAGGTTATGTTGTGTTACAACTTTAATTGTAGATGTAGCGAGCACCAGCGGAGACTATCACAGGCTACTACTTGCTCAAACCTCTATATCAGTCACGTTAAGAGTTTAGGAAACTGGTCCCAGGACCCGCTAACTTTGAAAGCAGAGGCGACTTCTGCGTCGGAGTTTCCGGCGCGGACGAGCCGAGGTGCCGTGTTGTGCAAGCAGCGGCTTCACCTCCCTGGGCTTGCCTTGCATGTTACATTTTAAGCATGATGATTGAGACTGTGGCCAATTGTACCCTGAAGCCGAAAGTGAACCCGAAGCCTTGAACCCTGCAAACGTGGTACCCAACATCGAACCAAGAATCCCGAAAGGGTCTTTTGATGCTCCGCCGCTCAGCCCACCTCGCTGCACCAACCAAACGAGATTCACAATTCCACCAATAGCCACCCTCTACTCATAAGTACTGGCCCGAAATTGCCAAAGCCTAAACCCGAAACCCGAAACCCTAACCCCAAAATATCTTCAACCCCTAAGCCTAAACACTAGAGCCTCTCTTGGACGCTCAACCCTCAACGGTTTCGGTGCTGATCTGTGCTGCTACGGACCTCTTTTCCGCTGCAGCTTTGGGTTTCGGCTCGGGAGTTTAGATGCAACCCTGAGCCCTAAACCCTATAAACCCTAAAAAGCCCGAGTCCTATAGACCCGGCAACGAAGGTGGAGAGCCCGCAAAGGGAGTCACAGCACGGGCTCGCGACTGGGTGAGAGTACTGACGGCAGCCAGCGAAATTCCAGGGCCTCGTGTCTTAGCCGTAGTCACAGCTGTAGTAACCCTAACCCTAACCCTCCAGGTACCCACTATATAGGGCCCCAGGGGCTCTAGTACCCCATATAGTAGGTACCTGGGGGTTAGGGTAAAGCCTAAACCCCTAAACCTACCCTAAACCCAAAATTCCCAAAAGCCCAACCGCAACTGATCAGTCCAGTGGGACTCGACCACTGGGATCAACGTGCGGGAATCTCAAGCTTGCAAGGCTTCTGACCACGCAAGTTTAGGGTTCAGGGTTTTGGGGTTTAGGGCTTAGGGAGACACCGCGACTACTACCACTGAAGCTGCTGCTCTTACTCCTCCTCCTCCTTGCCGACTCTAAGCAGAAAGACCAAATTCAGTTCTTCTTCATGTTACCCTATCTTCGCCCCCGCCGCATCTTCAGCGTGTCAGAAGCGAGTGCTGCTGGACCTTGGCTAGATCCTACGACAGGTTTACGTCAGTTATAGGGTTCGGGTCTTCGGGGCTTGACAGGGTAGTTTTTAGGCTCCTTTAAGGGATCAAGAAGTGCTCCATAGGGGTCCTATAAAAGGGTACAATACGGGCATAAGGGGTCTCGCATTGTTGATGATCGGCTGCTTATCTGGCTAATGCTCTTGAGCAGTTGTGATAGGTGGAGCCAGTGGATTGGGCTCCACACACATTGGTGGCTCGTAGTCACAGAGCAGAGTCGCACTACAATAGCTAGTCGGACGACTGGGGCCTACGAGTCAAGCGTTGGGATGCTCATGGCTTGCTCGTTTTGAGTCCCGCTTGGAACTTAGGATTTAGGGATCTGTGTTTGCGGCTTAGAATCTCGAAATTGGAATGAAAGCTGTCACCGCCCAAAGCACAACTGTCACGAGAAGATGTAAGGCTGAATGCATCTTCTCTGCATGCTCAAAAGCCTAAGGATATGACCCTGCTGTTGATGCTATAAATCCTGCATTACCTTAAGGATCCTGAACTATGGGAATTGTGGTATATTCCTCATTATCGGTAGTGCAGGATTTATATCATCAACCGTAGGGATCCAGGTGTCCAAATAGTACGTACTGTGGCCTCAATGTGCCTATATTCCACAAAGGCACTACTTTAAGGCCAAAGTATATGCTACTGGGGTCCATGGGCCCCTAAGGGTTAGGAAGCGATGGGTCTGCCGACAACCAGATTTCAGTCTCTCAGCAGCTTCCTGTTCGAAGCTCTTGAGCAAAGGTTTCACAAAGGAGGTTGGATGATCTAATGATGCAACCGCTTCATGAGCACCATCGCAACAGACGGTTGATGATATAAATCCTGCATTACCCATAGCAAGGAATATACCATAATTCCCAGAGTAGTTTAGGGTCCTCAAGGTAATGCAGGATTTATATCATCAACAGTATCAGAACCGAATGCAATAGTGGAGACCCCTGATCAAAACTCCACTTTCTTGAGGGACCCCACTTGTTCCAGGGCCTTCGTCGTCGCATCTAATTTCATCCTTAAACCCCCAAGCACTAAAGCCCTAAAGCCCTAAACCCTCAACCTTAAACCCCAAACCCTAAACCCCAAACCCCTAAACCCTCAACCTTCAACCCTAAACCCAAGCCCGGAGTGATTTAGGAGCCGATCGAGAATGGGAGGCCTACCGGGGGTCGGGATTGGTGGGGATAGTATTTTCGAGACAAAACCAGCAAGTATGAGTCGAAGAGAATCGTTGTCCTAGGGGTGCCACAATAGCTACAGGAGGAGCTTTCGAATATCATGTGGCTAGTTCTCTAAGTTTGGATCCTTTTCAGATCCCAAATATAGTACAACACCTTCATAAAATTTAAAAAGACCCAAAGACCCTAATTTAGAGAACTACCCACATGTGGTAATATGGAGTTATGCTACCCCACCTGGAAGGATGATCCCGAGCCAAGGGTCGTCGACGGGTGGTTTGCCAGTGCGCCGCTACCGATTGGCCCACGGCAAACAGCAACGGCCTGGGCTTTTCCGTGTGCTTGTTGTTTGTGAGTTCAAGTTCTAAGGGTTCTCGGCTTATCTACACAGGATCTACTTGGAGCATCTGGGTGCTCTGGAGATCATGTCAATAGCTGCTTGACGATTAAGTGTGTGGTCCAAAAGCTTTGATCTATGTTGAAGTTGTGCCCTTTCTGTTTGTGCAGATGCTCTTCATGAAGCACTACGTACGGTCGGGTGTTGCTGTGCCATAAGCTAGGAGTATCACTACTAGTAACTAGTAACTTAGTAAGATGACGAATGAACATGGAATAGTGCAAGATCATGGCCAAGGACCCAGAGATTTGAGAACCTTCCCGACGGATAGATGCTCCAAGACTTGGCCTGGAGGTTTCCGTGGTTGCGAAAATACTCCTGCAACGGAAGGTCTTACTGATCACTACAACTATAACTGCAGCAGCTGGCTGCTGCGACGACGACGACTACTACTGCTACCAGCGCCACTTCTGCTCCTCTCTTGCTCATGCTCCTGCTCCTGCTCCTGTGCCTGCTCCGGCTCCTGCTCCTGCTCCTTCTGCTGCTCCTTCTGCTGTTGCTGCTGCTGCTGCTACTTCTACTGCTACTGCCGCTACTAGCCGCTTCTGCCATTCCTTGCCAGCACCTTGACCCGGCAGATAGCAGGGCCGCGTGCGAGCAAATTCAGACGACGGTCCGTTGGAACCGAAAACTTCCCAGAGAGCCCAATACCCCTTAAGTATATACCTTAAACTATAGGGGCCTTAATACTATGATTTAGGGTATATTCCTTAATTACGGGGTATTGGGCTCTGAAGCACGTCGCACTGAAGTGCAGCGCCGCGCTGAATGCTAGGCACCGTGCTCGTTTGAGGTTTCCATGTTGGTGGTGGGAGCTCGGTCTCATCGAGAGGTTGCTGAGCCTCGGATAGTACTGCAACTCTGGTGCGAGCTACAAGTCGAAGGGTGTGGTTGCATGGTGTGGGAGCGTGAGTCTCTGGTGCATGGGCTGTGGGGGTGGAGGCAAGAAGGTCAGTGAATTACATTGCGACTGGAAATTATAGTGGCAACAAGCGCATGTGCATCTGCCCTGTTTTCCAATATGCACGCAGAGCCCGAAAGTGCCAAGAAGCTTCGTCATGGTATGAACCATGGTGCTGACATCACTCCTCATGCTGTTGATGGTCCTGCTCGGTTGCTCAAGGCCGATCCATGTAGCAGTCAAAAATGGGGTTGACCAGTATGATGATGATGATGATGACGATGACGACTATGATGACGAAGATCATGATGATTGTGGTCGCCTCTACATGAAACTAGCCAGGTTGCTTGATATAAGTTCGGCCACCACTGCAAATAGAGCTCTTTCTGCAGTAACTTGGTACTGGAATGGGTAAACTGCTCAATGGCGCGTCTAACCTGAACCCATGTAGGCCGCACACAGCTCAAAAGCAACCCAAGCCGTCCTCTCCATGTTGCTCACACGCTCCTGCACAGGATAGGGCGTGGGGCACTATGCATGTGTGCGTGTAATATATATATATATGTATGTATGTATGTATGTACGTATTCTTTTGCTATTTTCGTATATCTATATTTAGCTAGCAGTGACCATTTCCATGCTCCAACCATGCACGCCCTCTAGCACCCAAACTATAACAACCCATACCTCAATCCCCAACCCATCAAAAAAACCCAATCCCAAACCCACATGATGAACACCATTAGAAGAACCACCCCGAACCCCATAGAAATCCCCAACCCAAAACCCACATGATGAAAACCATACTATGGAACCACCCCGAACCCCATAGAAAAAAGCCAACCTCAACACCATACACCAACGCCCCCATAGAAAAACCATATTCCCAAACCCGAAATCCCCAACCCTAGAAAATGGAAATGGTCATCTCTAATAAAATAGAAATAATAGGATTTAGGTTTGATGCAAAGGTTGTAACAACAATATTCTTATGGTTTGGGTGCTAGGGGGTGGTGCATGGTTAGAAAATGGAACTAGTCATTGCTAGCTTATTTAAGCTACTAGGGGATAAGTTTAATAATCGTTGTCTTACCCTCCTTGAATTCTAGGTAAACCCCCAAATTACATCCAAAACCCGCTACACGCTCTAAAACCATCTAACACCCTACATTGTCGGAAGGAAGCCCTAAACCCTATACTCCCTGTAGACCCTGAACCGTCACAACTCCGCTACTCACCCGCTTCGTCCTCGAGACCCTTGACGCGCTGCTGCGTGACTCGCTGCGCCTGCATGGCCTCCTCGCGAGCCTTGCTTTGTTTAGGGTCTATAGGGTTTGTCGGATTAGGGTCTAGGGGTTATACGTCCCTAAACCCTAAGTTAGGGTTTAGGGCTGTCTTTGCTTTTGTTGGTGGCGTGGTTTGATTTTCCATTAAGACTTTCGTTGCAAGAGCTCCAACTCGTCAAAACCTTCGTTCTCGAGGCCGTGTTTGCAAGAGTAGCAAAACGCAGGGGCGGTGTTCAACCCTCGAGCCGGGCTTAACGTCGGGGCCTTGACAACTAGAACACCGTTGGGGCATACTTTATACTATAATTGTATAGGGACCGCATATAGGGGTACTGCCACCATGTCACTAATTTTCAGATCTCCTGCCTTTGGGGCTTACGGTTGTGGGGATTCCAGGGACTCTACGGCCCGAGGGGTTTCAGGTTCTTCTAACATCCGGGGCTTGGTGTTGGGCTGGTGTGGCTCCCGGTTTTCCTGGGTGTAGATGATAGGATTTAGGGTTTTGTTGTTTTTTTAGGGTTTTGGGTTTAGGGTTTAGGGTTTATAGGATAGCTGGACAGTAGGTTCCTGTCCGAGAATGACGCTGAATAATCACAGTATAGTAGGTTTCAGAGGCATTGAAGAATCATAGTTTAGCATCCCACTGTTTTAGTAGCTGGGCTTCTGGATGGATACGTGACCTTTCCAGCAAAACGGAAGACCTCGCTTTTCAGGAGTCCCCCCCCACAGAGGGCGTGGGTGTTTAATTTGGATTCCGGCCCAGGGGTTGGTCCCTTAGAAGGGATCTGCCCCCTGTATTGAATTTAAGTGGGTCGGGAGCTTCAGGGACGGTCTCAACCAAACCTCACGCGACATACAACCACACAAAGACAAACGAACATACACACACACACACACTTTCACAGAGACGATCTGCAAGCATGGTGTCCTGTCTTGTCTGTGGAGAAAATCAAGCTATTCTCATACCGCTTCCAAGTCCACGACCGCATTCACTTGGCATGACTGTATGGCGCACACGGACACATGGCAAAACATTGTCATTTAGGACCGAGGTTGCTCCGAAAACGAGTGCTCGTGCCAAACAGCAACCACAGCAATCAAATCTGCACATAAGTGTAGATGACAGCAACGAAAAGCGTTTCATTAAGTAGGTACATTGTAAAGGCATCCCTCGATCAAGCGCGAAGTTTCAGCTTGGTCTTGCGGGCAGGACAACACTGACGCACTCCTGACCATGGACAGGTTTGTTTAGGTTCATTATGCGCTCGACACACATGCAACCGTCGTATCAAAATAGGCTGAGTTTTGTGGTGCCCCGATTCGCTTCAGCGATTGTTGAGGGCAAGGGGCTTTCTGATGCTGCTCAACCCTGGTCGCACCAGCGGCACCACCCTTGTCATTGTCGTCGAAGTCCTCCAATAAGCTTTGGCACCCTAAACCCTATAATATATATATATAGTAATATTCTATATATATACACATACATACATACATACATACATACATACATACATATCTATATTTGTATATATAGTTATACAGATATGCATACATACACACATACATACATACATACATACATACTTACATACATACATACACGCCCTCTAAGCCTAATAAATAAATAAATAAATATATATATATATATAGATATATATATATATATTCTATACATATAAAATATATTCTATATATACATATTATATATATATATATATGTTATAGATATTATAATATATATATATACATACACATACATGCACATCCTCTAAGCCTAAACCCTAGACTCAGGAAGCCTGGAGATCCTCATGGGGGTCTCCCCAAGCAAGAAGCACTTAATTTGGTTTGGGCCCTACACCCCAAAAACCCTCAATCCCCATGATTCATGATGGTCGCTATCTCCATTAATCGGCTCGATCTTGAATCGCTAAGATCTTGAATCGCTAAGAAGGGCAAGACCTGAATAAAGAGAATCTGATGGACTATTCGTCATGATTTGCCTTGACTGCCGAAAAAGCCTAGGCCTATCTAGCTTTTAGGATTACAGGGGCCTGTAAGATTCGAATCGGGTGTTTTGGGATGTAATCTGGTACCATATATCAGAACTTCAATAATTTTTCGGGGCGCCTACATTGGAGCAGAGGCTGCCGCGCAGCACAGCAACATTCATCCCGGATGACATCACAATGGCGCTAAGCCGATGCACACAACACCCTAAACCCTAACACGAAACAGTCGCATACTGGGCCTTGACTCTATCCCCAGGAAAAAGCTGAAGGCAACTGCCTTCGCCATTGCCAAGGCTTGCTGAAATGCAACGCTGCTGCGCCGCCGCTGCTGCTTTGGCTTCTCGTCCGGCGGTGGTTTCTTGCCCTCCTGAAGGTCCAACGCTCATGCAATCTTGGTTCTAGCTCTGGGGCTTAACGGGTTCATGGGTCAAAAGAAATAAACCCGGGAATTCTTGCCGGGGTGGGAACAATGGGTAGTGGCGGGCTGAGTGCAGGTGGCGACGGTGGTGGCAGGAATAGGAGGTGGCAGCAGTTGCTGCAATGTCAGGCATAGAACGTGACGACAACTGTCGACGCCTCAGGCAGAAGCAGGAGCTAGGCATCGGCATAGCTTCAAATTAAATTAATGCAGCGTGTGTTCGGCGCAGGTTCGGCTTTGTGAGGATCGAGTCTATACGCTACTTACACGAAAATGTACATCCAACTGCGCGTGCGCATGTGTGAAAGGAAGCATATTGCAAGCGCCAACAGCTTGCGGTATCATGCTGGCAGTGGGTTAATGGGTTAATGGGTCAAAGGGTTGAGGCCTGCCAAGTTCATTTGGCCAGAATGATTGGGTTAATGGGTTAATGGGTCAATGGTTTGGGGCCTGCCAAGTTCATTTGGCCAGAAGCCAGTAGGATCCTTAATTCATGATATATTTCACTATATCATGTTGAATTATGTTGCCTTGTCTCGCACATTGTTCGAGATATGCTATTCTCCTTTATCCTACAGCGGCTGAAGATTAATGTATACAACTGTGTTATACTATATACCATCTACATCCTATATATTTTCTACTACATATACGAAACCGCACTGTAATCTACTGCAGACTATGCTAGAGGCTATAGTCCATACTACAGGCTATACTGCACACTATACTCTCGGCCGTGGACTACCTTCAGACTATACTGCAGACTATACTATAGACCATAGACTCGACTATAGACTGTACTATATGCTCTGCTAAAGGCTATACTACG
>CAJNJA010073175.1:0-21910 GCA_905231915.1 Symbiodinium necroappetens | reverse complement strand
CCCTCATCCTAAGCCCTCAACCCTGAAAGCCCTGAAACCCTCAACGGTTTAGGGTTTAGGGTTTAGTGGTTTAGGGTTTAGGGTTTAGGGGTTCAGGGTTTAGGGTTTAGGGTTTAGGGCAACAGCCCGAGGCCCTAAACCAAAAACCCTAAACCTAAACCCGGACATCTGAGACCTGCTGCAGGGTCTCTGGTTCAAGCTTTTCTGTACATTAGGGATCCGGGGGTGCGTCGGCAGGGTCTGTCACGAAGATGCACCTGTGGCTGCATAAGGGTTCCTTTCAGGGCTCCTTCTACAGCTCCCCTTTAGGGTACCAGAAGGGTTCCTTCAATGGTGTTCGAAGGCGGGGGCTACTTAAATCCCTTAGCTCCAAAGCCCACCCTGAACCCTAAACCCTAAACCCCTAAACCCTAAACTCTAAACCCTAACGCCCTGTTACTTAAATCCCTTAGCTCCAAAGCCGTACGAAACCAGCCCTGCGCAGCGGCACCCCCTCCAAAGCTTCCATCTGGAGTCGAACGGTCTGAGGGTTTAGGGTTCAGGGTTTAGGGTTTTCCATCTCGGTGTATCTACTGAGATCAATGTTAGTAAGGAAGGCTAGATAGCTGTAAGCAGGACGTCAAAAGGACGGTACGTTAGGGAATCATTTTACATGTATACATTTGGTTACATGCGTAGACACGGGTATGCATGCGTTTACACAATCGTGTATGTATATATCTATATCTATATATCTATATATATATGCATATATACATACACACGTCATGCGTGTACAGTTATACACTGCACAAACATGCTCACTTTGGACCATGCACCTGCAAACCCTGCATGCCTACATCCGACATCCTTTGGCCAAAGGTCGAGGGTTCTAAACCTTAAGTCCTGCACCCTTAGCCCAAAAGCCTAAACCCCACTTTTGGAAAGGAGCTGCGGGAAAAAGAGCCAACCAAAAAAGGGAGATGAACAAGTCCATCAAGTTCAAAATCGATGAGCCATAATCCTAAACACCAAGCCCGGCCCACAATCCCCAGCCCTGCAAGCCCTAAGCCGATACAGAAACTCAAAATCGTCGTAAACCCGGATGCGCGCCAAAAACTTTCTAATGCTCTTCTAAAGCGCTGCTGAAACCTTCGTAGAAGCCTAATTGAAGCCTTATAATGGAACTCTCATGGAGCCCTCATCGAAACCTTATTGAATCGTAATAAAAAAAATTTTCTCGGGGTTGCGCGAAGGGTACTCCATTCGAGAGCAAACCCAGGGACCCTAAGCCACAAACTCCAATTTGAGATACCTTCGGGCTTTAGGGTTTAGGGTTTCTGCCTTGAGAGAGGTGGGGGCGTGAGGAGTTTTACCGTGCATGTCTTCAAAACGTATATGACTCCATCTCAATATTCTGTCCCATTCAGAGTTGTTTCCCAGCTTTTTGCAGTTTAACATTGCTGTAAACAAGGATTTTCAGATGCTTTTTGCTGTATTAAAGCCAAAGCCACAAGCCCGGATCCTGCTGGAGGGTCCTAAACCAAACATCCTCAGCCTGAAATACGACCTGGCAAAGTCTCAAGCCAAGCGGGTTTAGGGTTTAGGGTTTAGGGCCTACTTCCGTTATCTCTATTGGACTTACTGCTGTTGTTTTCTTGCTTTCTGCAGAGTGTTCTGAGCTCGCCCTGCCTGTCATTGTGGCCTAAACAAGGCGAACCTTCCCTTACTAGCAGCCCAGGACCAGTAACCTGCTGGCAGCGCTGAAAAGTGACAGAAGCTGCGTTTGGATGAGGGGCATCGTCGAACTTAACACTGTAATCCCTGAGCCTGTCGTATTTCCCAGCCTTAACGTTTAAGACGTAGGGTTTTAATTGAGGGGCTTGGTGGCTGTATACTTGCGGCTCCTTCGGAATAGTTCACCCAACAGTGTGGTACATCGGGTACACCCTATGGGGTTCTGAGGGGTTCTGGCGTTGGGCATAACGAGATCTAAACCTTGAGCCCTAAACCCTAAACCCGAAACCTTCGACTCCCGCTGGGACTTTTGGGGAACCAGAGTCCAGATCGCAGGATTTATTTTTGGAGGTTCTCCCTGCAAAAACACCGAAATGCTAGGAAAAAGGGGTACCCTTGTTATGAAAGGGTGCTAAGCCCTAAACCCTAAGCCCTTGTTATGAAGGGCCCTAAGCCCTAAACCCTAAACCCTTGTTATGAAGGGGCTGCCGGGAGAACTTAGGGCTTCCAGGCTTCAGAGTGTGGAAGGTTTGGGGTTGAGTTAAGGCTCAGGGTAAACCCTAAACCTTAAACCCTAAAGCTCTAAACCCTAAACCTTAAACCCTAAAACTCCAAACCCTAAGGCCCTAAAACCCAGGGGCCTGGGCCTTAGGTGCTTGCTTTTCGGTTTTCTGCTCCAAGGCTCCACTGGCCCCAACCACCTGATATCTACACACCATGAACCTTCCGAGAGTCCCTGACGCCTCGTAGGCCGACTGTAGAATCCTTGTAGAACCCCTTCAGAAACCCACAGGGCACCCTGCAGAACTCTCCCTAAACGTTAACCCCCAACCCTTTTTAGGGTTTAGGGCTTAGGGTCTACTTAAACCCGCAACCCTTTTAGGGTTTAGGCTTTAGGGTTTGCTCAAACCTCTATGCCTTAAGCACTCAAACCGAAACTTTAGCCCCCTAACCCTTTTGTAGGGTTTAGTATTTAGGGTGTAGGGCAAAAAAACTCTCAGACCTGAGCCCCAAACCTCCTCCGCCCGAGGCAATCAGGGCAAGACCAGTACAACAGCCGTCTATCCCCTCATAGAGGCCCGGTCTCTTCTCTGATTGGTCTTTTGGGGCACTCTTTGGCGCTTAGGGTTTAGGGTTTAGGGGTTTAGGGTTTAGGGTTTGGGGGTTTGGAGGTTTAGGGTTTAGGGGTGCTTCTTCAGGGTTTAGCAGATTTTCCTGGAGTTTAAATCGGGTTCTTGCAAGTCCAGAAAGCATTTCGGGTTTCGGGCTTTACTAAAACCGTGGCATTTAGGCCAGCTCCTACTACGAGGTCGGCGATGAGGACTACTTGTCCATCATTGTTTGCCACGTGTGGTTTTGTTTCTAGTTTCGGTTCTTCTTGAATGGTGGTGGCAACGCTGTAAGCCAACGTGGTTTCTGAAGTTTCCATGCCAAATTCAACGATGTCGAAGACGTCGTAAGGGCTTTCATGCCGAAGCCATAGTGATCCGGTTTACTAGCTGTCATGCCCGAACTCGGCTCAACACTGCTCCCGTACGGGGTTTAGGGTTTAGGGTTCAGAGTTTAGGGTTTGGCTTTTGGGGTTTAGGTTTTCAGAGTTTACGGTGTAGGGTTGCTGCAGCATCTGAAAGAAGTCGTAAACGCCCAAACCCAGACAAACCCTTTCACGTCCAAAAGCCTTCAGTCCCTGGTAGAATGCTTCTATTATTCTAAGAACCCTAAACCCCACACCCTAAACCCTAAGAGCCCTTGTAACTTCACGCCTTCCTGTAAAGACCCTACCAAACTCCAACTCCTCGCGCTCCCTGGTACTCCAAACCACTTCAATTAAGGTAAGCCGCATGAAGGGCACCCTTCAGAATGTACGATGCAGAAAGGATCACGGGGTTTAGACATTGGACATTCGGGTTCTAAGTAAGATAACTGCAGCTATAGTTACTTTTAACCCCAAGTACGGTGCTTCTAACCTTACTGACTGAGCCCCCAATGACCCTCCAAATATATTCAATGCCTAAACGGGGTTTTGGAGAAACCCTAAACCCTAGACCCTAGACCCTACCTTAAGCCCTCCCTTCAATGCCCAAGGGGTTTTGGAGCCTCTGGGACCCCCATTCCCCCGAGGCCGCCAAGTCCGGGCAAGTCGAAGGTTGCAGCAAGGCACTGGATGAGCCCAAGGCCCCGGGTTTAGGGTCTAGGGTTTAGGGCTTAGGGTCGAGGGTTTGGGGCCTAGGGTCTAGGGGTCGAGGGTTTAGGGTCTAGGGTTTAGGGTTTAGGGTCGAGGGTTTAAGGTTTAGGGTGTAGGGTTTAGGGTTTACGGTCGAGGGTTTAGGGTCTAGGGTTTAGGGTTTGGGCTTAAGGGCTTAAGTCCCCGGGTTCAGTCTCTTTTGTTGTTCCTGTATCAGGGTTTAGGGCTTAAGTCTCAGAAATTTAGGGTGTGCTCCGTTTAGTAAGTTTAGTATTCCAGAGGGTTTAGAATGGTCTAGGGTATAGGGTTTAGGGGTGTATGGTGCGCGGCTTAGTGTTTCATTGGGCTTAGGATAGGATGGTTTGGGGGTATCGGTTTTGAAAGCTTTGGGGTTAAGGATTCCTTTGATCCAACCTTAAGGACGAAATGACCCTTAAAAGTAGGGGTCCTATACCCTTGTACCATGAAACCCTATATTATGGTATATGAACCTTAAACCCTTTTAGGGTTCATGTCGTCCTTAAGGAATCGGGTCTGGGGTTCGGTACAGCTTCCCTTGGCCTAGTTCGGGTCTGGGGTTCAGGGCTTCTTTTGTTAAATGGGGTCAGCGGCTTGTGATTTCGGTTTGAGGCTTCTTCTGTCTATATGAGGTTTATGGGTTTCTTTTGTTAATTAATCTGAGGTTTAGGGCTTCTTTTGTTAAACATGGTTTAGGGTTTCGTTTGTTAATTTGAAGTTCAGGGTCTTTTTGTGCAATAAGGTTTAGGGCCGGGTTAGGCCTTTCTTGGCGGCTGCGCACGTAACCTTTGACATGTTGCGTTTGCAGAAGAAGACCACCATACCCCAACAAGGTTTCGGGCCAAGGATTTCAGCAACTAGGGTTTAGGATTTCTGTTGTTGCAGCATGGGTTTCAGGGTCCCCCATTCCTAAACCCCAAACACTAAACCCCTAAACCCTAAACCTTAATTCGGCAGGTAAAAGTCGACCAAAAAGATCCAGAAGGGGTGAATGCGCTCATGCACGCGGCTTCGGGGGGCTACATACAGGCACGTCTGGGGTCTGGATTTTGGGTTTAGGAGTTTAGGTTCAAGATGAATTGTTTCAAGGTTTGAGGTTCAGGGATTAGAGTTTAGTTGAGGGTTTTTAGTTTGGGGTTTAAAGGGCTTAGGCTTAGGGTTGGTATTGAGTGTCGGAAACAGATGCTTTGGGCCGTTTCTTTGTGGTTGGGGGGGGGGGGTTAGAACAGTAGAGCCGAGCCACCAAACTCGAGTGCCGCTAGCTCGGCATGTTATCGGATCCTTAAGGGAGGGTGGTTCAAGCGGGGAGGGTCCTTGGGATCCTTAGGGAGCTTTAGGGAACCTAGGGGAGCCCTAGGGAGAATTGGGGTATTGGGTTATATACCCCTCTTAGAACCCCCTCCCTTAAGGATCCCATAAGCATGAGGTCTGTGGCCGGTTAGCCTGACCTCGTTCACTCAAGCAATCATGTCTTCTATTCCCACGCTTAAAAGAATCCTACTGTCAGCCAGAACTGATGCCGTTTAGTGTCCGTAAACCATAAACCCTAAACTAAACCCTGAACCCTAAACCCTAAACCTTAAACCCTACACCCCTAAACCCTAAACCCTAAACCCTGGGGTGCCATTCGATGACTTCTCCAAAGATGCTTGCTGACTGCTTGCCACTCTACTTCCCCAGAGCTCCTTCGCAAGTTTTGGGCCCATGGAAGTTAGAGTCTAAAGTAGTTTTGCTTCAAACCGGGCCCTCTGCCCTAAGCCCTAGACCCTCACACCGAAACCCGAAACCCTCAAACCTAAACCCGAAACCCCCATCCCTAAACCCCTGAAGCCTCAATGATCTGCTCTCCAACCCTGCGCATATCCGACCATCAGCCCCCTAAAGCCTAAACGCCTAAAACCCTAAACCCTAAAACCCTAAACCCTAAAACCTAAACCCTAAACCCTGAAGCCACAACCCTCAACCCCTAAGCCCTAAACCAGCCCGAAGCCTCGAGTTAGGCCCGGTCCAGGTCGTGCGGTTTCTCGTAGAGAAAGGGGCTCGGATTTCGGCGAAAGATGATATGGGCGAAACCGCGCTGATGAAAGCATGCCCCTGCGGCAGCAACTGGTTGGGTTTAGGGTTTAGGGCTTAGGGCTTCCTAAACCCTAAACCCTAAACCCTAAACCCTAAGCCCTAAACCCTAAACCCTAGTTTAGGGCTTAGGGCTTAAGTTGAAGAGTTCTGGCCCGAAGCCAGAATCCCGAAAATTCCAAACCGACGCTTGAGATTAGCGCCCTCCTGCCCGTAGTGCTTTCTCAGAAACCGAAACATGAATTAGTTGATCTCAACAACTTGAAGTGTCATGCCCCGAATCTTGAATTCCTACACGTTGAAAGCCAGAGTTTCCAAGCCGCACAAATCGCAAGCCTCTCAGACTTCCCGAGCCCTAATCCTTATCCCCAGCTTGCGAACGTGTTGGTCTTGCCAATGTCTCACATGTCTCTCGACCTTCGCTGGACCCCAAGACTTTAACAACAAGGCAGAGCAGCCTAAAATCTTGCCCCTTGAGCCCTCTGCATGGACACAGTGCTGTTGATTTTCTGCGAACATTCTCTATCGCAGTCAGAACTGACCCGAGGTGATTGGAGCCACCTGTATTCCGATGCTAGCTCGCGATGATGGTGAGGAGTTGATGTAACCAATGACAGCGCTGCTGATTTTATGGATGGAGCTGCGTGTGCTGATTTGTTTCACTGAGCAGGCTATCATGTCGAGCAGCAGACAACTGTCATAGCATCGCCCATAGGGCGTGTTGATCAGGCACACGAAAACCCTGGTAGGATCGTTCGTCTTCTTTCTCCATGTGCCGCAGCTAGGGGTGTAGGGTCAAAATTTCGCAGTGTTTAGGATGAAGACCGCCCAAACACTTAACGAGACAGCCTAAGCCATGAACCTCGTCAGCCGGAACCCTTAAACCTTGATGTGCTCAGATGAAGAATTGCCCAAGCCCAAACCAAGGTAAAGAAGGGCATACAGACATCATCCAATTCTTGGTGGAGGCTCGACGTTGTGGCCGAGTCTGCGGGCAAACGGTTCTTATTCATGTAGCGGTCATAGGGTTTAGGGTCTTGGCCTGGGGTTGAGGGCTTAGGTTTGGGTTAGCCACAGTCGTAGCAATCATAGCCCACAGTGTCGAGGTCCTAGCATTTAGAAGTAGTGTGCCCGAGAGTGCTGCCCTCTGCTAATTGCTGAGGCCCTCATTTCACTCTTATAGTGACGATGATGATCGCTGGCAAGGACTGTACTGCGGTTGATGATATAAATCCTGCATTACCCATAGTAAGGAATATACCATATTTCCCATAGTTTAGGGCTTTTAAGGTAATGCAGGATTTCGATCATCAGCAGTAGGGGTCGGTCGATCTACGTCATCAGTCTTAACACGACAACCCACGCCTCCGACTCCGCCCTGAGTATCGAAGATGCCTGAATCATCAGAAATATTATTCTATAGTGGTTCTTATGTTCTAATGATACTACTGTTGATGATATGAATCCTGCAATACCTTAAGGACCCTGAACTATGGGAATTATCGTATATTCCTTACTATGGGTAATGCAGGATCTATATCATCAAGCGTTCCATATCCCCGGATCTCCCCCCAAAGCCTTTCTTTCTGCATATTAGGACCAGACTGCAGGTCCAAAGCCCGCACGCCGCCGACTCTCCAAATATTTTAAAGATCGGGGTTTAGGGTTTAGGGTTTAGGGTCTAGGGAGTTCTTTCAAGTGCAGGAAGAACAAAGGATCAAGAACATGTAAACCTGACCGAGACCCTAAACCCTAAACCCTCAACCTCGAACCCCAAACCCTAAGCGGTAAGCCCTAAGCCTTAAATTCAATGACCGCTGAACCCCAAACCCCAAACCCTAAGCCCTAAGCCCTAAATTCAAGGACCGCAACCACCGAGCATGACCCCAAAGCACCGAAAATTCGAAGCCCGAGTCCCGGCCAAGCCAGGCCCAAGCAGCTCAACGCAAGAAGGGGCTCCCTGCCGAGGAAGTCCTATGAAGAATGATTTCGGGTTTCGGGTATAGGGTTTAGGATTTAAGGTTTGGGGTATAGGATTTTAGGGTTTTGAGTATAGGGTTTAGGGTACAGGGCTTCAGGGTTTTGGGGTTTCGGGTATAGGGTTTAGGGTTGAGGCTATTGGGTTTAGGGTTGGTCTTTTCAAGAGTTTAGGGTCCAGGGCTTCATGTTGGTTTTTGAACTAGGACCTCTACTATTCCGAAGGTTCCCTCATCTAATTCTAGAGCAATAGTTTCACCTGTACTGGGGTTATAAAGCTTAAGCGGACAGGGTTAAGCATCACATCCTTCTAGCGACTACAGCTACTCTTGCCTGTGAGGGGCAGCTGCAGGTTGGTGCTTTGGAAGGTGTTCAGCGCAGTGGTCCTGGCACCAGCTGACTGTCGTGCTCTCGCGAAGTTCGTAGATGGTGCTCCGGCTAGAACTCGAAAGCGGCCATCCAAGGGCTGACTCGGCCCCACCTGGTTCAAGACTTTAACAGCGTCGATGACAAGGAAGTCACCGCAACTTTTGTTTTTTCACAAGCTTTTCCCATTTGCGAGGCCAAGAATTGGTGGCTCAGATGGAGAAGGCTGTCCACGAGCTGGACGAAGCAGACGAGACTCAACTCGTGCAGTGGCAGAGGGGATCTCCTGT
Organism: Symbiodinium necroappetens; assembly: GCA_905231915.1. Lineage (NCBI taxonomy): Eukaryota > Dinophyceae > Suessiales > Symbiodiniaceae > Symbiodinium > Symbiodinium necroappetens. The sequence goes on along the minus strand of CAJNJA010073175.1, from coordinate 13,285 downwards.
ATGAACACGACCCTAAACCCTAAATGCTGAACCCTCAGACCCCAAAAACCCTAAACCCCAAAGCCTAAACTGCAAACTCCTAAACCCTAAACCCTAGTGCCAGCGCCACAAAAACAAGCCCGACGACCAGGAGCAGTTTTGACAATGCCAGGAAGCAGCTCACACATGCCCGGACATTGGATTTCCGGTTTAGGGTGTAGGGTTTACGTTAGTGCTCGTAGAAAGTGTGTGTTTTGAGACTTTTTCAGTGTAATAAAGCTCCAAGAAGGCATTATTAAAACCAATTTTTGCATACTACTAAACTTTACTTGGAGCATCAGGGGACTTCGTAATCAAGGTATTTAGTACCATTGCTTTAAGGATTTAGGGTTTAGTTGTTTAGGGGTTTAGGGCTTTAGGGCTTTAGGGCTTTAGGGTTTAGGGTTTAGGGTTTAGGACGTAGTTGTGAGAAACGAACCTCGGGGGGCTAGCACAACTCTAAACCCTAAAGCCCTAAACCCCTAAAGCCCTAAAGCCCTAAGCCCTAAGCCCTAAACACTAAACTCTAAACCCTAAAGCCCTAAACTCTAAACCCTAAACCCTAGAAGCCCTAAACCCTAACCCAACCCTTAAACCCTAAACCAAACCCTAAAGCCCTAAACTCTAAACCCTAAGCCCTAGAAGCCCTAAAGCCCCAAACCCTAAACCAAACTCCTTCCTGAATCCTCGAAGAAGCCGAACCAAGGCCGTCTCTAAGTGGTGGCAAGGACGAGGCGCAGCAATCGCTGATGCGCCTTGGCCGCAAGGGCGTAGGATTTCGGGTTTAGAAATTTGGGGGTTTAGGGTTTAGGAATTTTGAGATTTCGGGTTTGGGAATTTTAGGGGTTTAGGGGCTTAGGGTTGAGGGAAACCTGGAATTAGAATTGAAAGTACAGGCTGTAAGGTTTAGGGTGCTTCGGATTGTAAGTTTAGGAGTCAGAGTTTAGGGTTGCACTCCAGTTCAGGGTGTAGGGCTTAGACGATACCCTAAGCCCTAAACCCCGAAACCCTAAACCCTAGATAGGGACAAGACACCGAACCCAAACCCCAGAAGTTCAGGAGCTAAAGTTTCTGGATGTTCTGCCAATTTGTTTCATGTGCTCACGGAGACTCCAGGGCCTTTGCAGCCAGTTTTTTTTGTAGTTTAGGGCGTAAGGTTTAGGGTTTAAGGGTTTACTTTAACGGTAGGCCCTAAACCCTAAACCCTATAAGCCCTGAACCGTTTTAAACCCGAGACCCAGTTTGGGGGTTAGGTCTCCAGGGTCGGCTGGTAGTTTCACTTGGAGGATCGGGGAACTTGCTAAGTAAGCGTAGAAGTACCTGAGTTGGGCTTGTAAGTACCTATAAATATACTGACCTTCTTTACAGCCCCATTTGCACAGTCCCAGGATCCGTTCAGCCCAGAACCCTGATATAAATCCCTTACTGAACCCCTTTAAAGAACCCTGTTAAGGAACTCTTTAGTATTTCCTGCGCCCCATGACCCATTAAGTAGGGTTAACCTTTTTTTCGTGCCTGGAGTCCTTTCTGCTAAGCCCATCCTTTCCGCTGTCGCAGGCGCGAGAAGAAGCGGATCTTGGACATGAAGGATGACGAGGGAGTGCCGCTGAGACTGCAGCTTTTACTGGATTTTCGCCAGTGATTTAGGCTTAGCAAACCCTAAACCCTAAACCCTAAACCTCTTACCCTTTAGGGCTGTAGGGTTTTTCAGGGCCTGTGGGACTTGCAGGGTGTTTTTTTTGGCTTTTGGTTAAGGCCTAGGGGGTGGACTCACGCCGCCGTCTAAGCTTGGGTCAACAAATGCCAGCCCCCTAAAACCGAGTAGGGTCACTTTCCTGACCGCTTAAAGTAGGTATTCGCCAAGGCACCGCGCTGACCATAGAAGCTAGAAAACGTCGCAGTATCACTCCTTGGGGTTGCAGAATATGACTGAATATGTGTTTACTAGCTCACTAGGTGTAATTGCCGTACCCATCCCAAACCCTACTGTAGTCATTAAGGTCCCTCTACTTTCACCGAAATCTTGAGTCCTTTTCACGAACCCTACATCCGCCTAGACTTAGACCATACCGCGAGGAGCACGGGTAATTTAGGTGTGGGAGATTGGCTGCAGTAACGTCAGCCTTTGTTCTTTTCCATGTGTTCATGTGATGAGCTTGAGTTCCTGGATCTACCAGCCCCTTAGCTTTTAGGCCCGGTGTTCAGCCCCGAACCACAAACCCTGAACCCTAAGCTCTAAACCCTAAGCCCTAAACCCTTAACCACGATTCCCCAAGTCCTCGCCAAGTCAGCTTTGCTTGCACAAGGACCGCCCTCATGAAAGCCGCCGAGCAGGGGGAGGGTGATGTGGTGCCTCCTGTGCTTGATCTCCGGGCTTCTCCACAAAGTCAGAATACACCCTAAACCCTAAACCCTGAACCCTAAACTAGGCCCTGGCCCCTAAACTTGGAACTTGGTCCAGTAGGCCTCAACAAAAGTAACCTTACTGCCAGGCCAGAAGACGGACCACTGTCCACAAAGACAGGCTATTGAGCCGTAGCGAAGCTTCCAACCTTGAACCACATTTAGGCTTCAGGGTTGGAGGTTCAGGAATTCAGAGTTTCCGGGAGAGAGGATACCTGTGTAGACTGAGTGAGGGGGTTTTGTATGTGGGGCGGCTGTAGGACTCGGTAGGACTGTCGACCCATTACCCATTACGGGGTGGGGGGAGGGACGGCTTATATATTTATATGTGTATACACACACATACATATATACTCACACACACGTGTATACATGCATGTATGTATATATATATATATATCTAATGAAATGAATGAATGGATGCATGGATGAATGAATGAATGAATGGATGAATGAATGAATGGAAAGGAATGGAATGGAATGGAATGGAATGAAATGAGTTGAAATGAAATGAAATGAATGGATGAGTGAATGAAATGCAGGGAATTGAAATGAAATGAAATGAATTGAATGAAATGAATGAATGAATGCATGGATGAATGAATGAATGGAATGGAATGGAATGAAATGAATGAAATGAATGAGATGAATGAAATGAACGAAATGAAGGAATGAATGAATGGATGAATGAATGAATGAATGAATGCTGGAATGGAGTGACATGGACATTGACATGGACATGGAAATGGAAATGGAATCGATCTGACTGGAATGAATGAATGAATGAATGAATGAATGAATGAATGAATGAATGAATACAATATGAATATATATATATAACACATATATAAAGATATATGTATATATATATAATATTGTCCCTTCTTATAGTGGTGTTGGGTTCCCTGAGCATGCCCACCCATGACCCCTCGAGCATGCTTAGGGTGCACAACGTTTCAGAATTTCAGCTTCTCGGGATTGGCTATGGCTGGGGAGTGCAGTCATAGGGACCCTCAGGGGGCTAGAGGGTCGGGGGCTATACTTCTACTAAAAATTAGGTTCTTTTTTCGGGTATGAAGCCCCCCTACCCCCCTCCCCCTTACCACTCTAAGGGTCCTTATGATCTAGGAGTCTGAAGAGATCCATAAGCTCCTGCAACATGAAGCGCTTGAATGTTGCCGGGGGGGGGGGGTTGTCAAGGTTCTTGAATGTTGACCGGGGGGGGGGTCAGGGTTTAGGGTTCCCTGAAGCCCCAAATCTCTCATTCCCCCAAAGCCGAGACCTGAAATCCCTGATACCCTAAACCCTGAACCCTAAACCCTAAACCCTAAACCCTGATCACTTGAGCCTGAACCCTAAACCCTGAACCCTTAAACTGCGAGGTGCAAATCCTCGCGGACGACGGGGCTTCCCTGGACCTGAAGGACGACGAAGGCGGACCTTGCGTTGTTTTTTCATTTAGGGCTTAGGGTTTCTATATAGAGGTCTCGGAAGAGGTAGTAGCAGTGTCCCCTTTTCATTTAGGGTTTAGGGTTTAGGATTTTTTATTATAGAGGTCGCTGAAGAGGTAGTAGCAGTGTCCCCTTTTCATTTAGTGTTTAGGGTTTAGGATTTTTCGTATAGAGGTCTCTGAAGAGGTAGTAGCAGTGTCCCCTTTTCATTTAAGGTTTAGGGTTTATAGAAGTCTCTGAAGAGGTAGTAGCAGTGTCCCCTTTTCATTTACGGTTTAGGGTTTATAGAGGTCTCTGAAGAGGTGGTAGCAGTGGCCCCCTGTGGCCCTCGCAAGAAACCATCATAATGCAGCGACATCCCCCCGAAGCCTTTTTGTGGGGTTCCGTTTTGGGTCCTTCCAGAAGTGTGCCGTACTATTTTGGGACCTAGAAATGGAGCAAATTAAGAGAACTGCCCTGACATGTAGTTGGGCAACCCATGAACCTCCAAGCAGAGCTGTCAGCCCAAGTCCCTCCGGGCGCCCATCCAAAAGCCCTAAACCTGTGCAAAGCTCCAAAAAGCTTCCTCAAGAGCCCAGCGAGCGTAGGATGGGATGTGCTGATGTGGGCGGCGCTGAGTGGCCACTTTGAGCGCCTCAGCTGCGCACCGAGAGATTGGGCTTCCATGCGTTAGGTTTCGGGGCGGGGATTTAGGGTTTAGGGTTTCGGGCTCAAGGGTTTAGGGATTTGGGGTAATAGCCCTGAAGAAGGAGCATCGTTTCAGTCGGGAGCCTTTCTAGGATGTGAGGTACTGTATGTTGCTTGATTTATAGGTATCGGGCTCTCTGGGTGTAGATTCTAAGCTCACCTTTGGGCGGCTGAGGCTGTCTGCTCGAATTATGTAGGCTTCCCCAAAAAGGACCATGATCTTGACAGTTTCCCCCCTGCAGCTTAAGAAAGTCCTTAATGAAGAGCTTTTGTGTTTTGCCAGGTGCCTCAGGTCTTTTTGCATGCACGACCCTTAAACCCTTAAACCTTAAAGCCCTAAATCCTTAAACCCCTAAGCCCTTAAACCCTTAAACTTAACTTTAAAGCCCCTAAACCCTTAATCCCTTAAATCATAGAGCCCTAAACCCTAAACCCACTGCCCTGAGCTCCTTATCGCATGCTAGGATTTGCGAGCTCCTGGTCGGCACCTTCCACATGTCGCCAGACTATGCCACCGAGAAAGGACCGAGCGAGAACGTCACAACCCCAAACCCCAACCCCTAAGCCCTAAACCCTTGAACCCTAAACCCCTAAACCCTTAACCCTAAACGCCCTAAACCCTTAAACCCTAAACCCTAATTGCAGAACCCTAGGAAAAGCTGCTCGATCCCTTCGCTACAACCTAGTTTCGGGCTTCAAACTGCCGAGTTTTCGAGCTTGGGCTATACGGAACCCTGGTAGTCTAGGGTTTAGGGTAGTTTAGGGTAGTTTAGGGTTTAAGGTAGTTTAGGGTAGTTTAGGGTTTAGGGTAGTTTAGGGTAGTTTAGGGTAGTTTAGGGTAGTTTAGGGTAGTTTAGGGTAGTTTAGGGTTTAGGGTAGTCTAGGGTTAGGTTTAGGGTGGTTTAGGGTTTAGGGGTGGTTTAGGGTTTAGGGTTTAGGGCTTCTGGTCTAGGGTATAGCGTTTACTCTTTGACTCCTCAACTTAAGTTGTTGGGTTCTGGGATATGTCTTTGTGTATACATGCTCCCTCTCTGTCCCTTTCTCTTCTTCTACCGGTACGTCGGTATACATATTTTATACACGTAGTCTCGGCTCTCCATAGAACTACGGATATACACAGAGTTCTACCTGTGTAGATATCTATCCCTCTATTGCTTAGGCTCACCTAACCCGCCCTCGATTCTCAATCCCGAGCCTTGCTTCTTTAAACCTTTGTGGGAGCACTTGCCCTAAACCCTCAGGGTAATGGAAGCCCAAAGCAGACGGTACAGTTCAAGCAGTAGTGTTTGGGGTTTAGAGTCTAGGGCAAGTGCAAAACCTCAAACCAATCTTTTCCGGACAGGAGAGACGGCGTTGATGAAGGCAGCGGCGAACGGCCATTGGGACGTGTGCGAGTTCCTGATTACGGAGGGGGCCAAGGCAACTCGAATCCTAAATGAAGGGCTTCAGGGGCTTCTCAACCCTAAGCCCTAAACTGCCCTAAACCCTTGAGTTTTCACAGGGGCTTCTTGTGTTGTTCTGCGATTTGTAAAGGGCGTTGGACAGGGTCCATTCTGCAGCTTTTTCAGGTCAAGAGTTCAAGACCTTCAGGGTTTATGGGGTTTAGGGTTTATAGGGTTTATAAGGTTTATAGTGTTTATAGGGCTTATGCGGTTTATGGGGGTTTACGGGGTTTATGGGGGTTTCAGGGGTTTCTAGGGTATGTCGGGTTTAGGGCTCCGAAAACTAAGCTGAGAAGGGCACTGAGCCCCTGGATCCTCAAGCCAAGACTCAGCAGGTGAACTGCTGGGTAGTATGAGGGAGACCCCTTAAAGGGGGACCCTTCTGAACCCTACTTCTGGCTCTCTTAAAAGGGACCTTATTGAGAGGGTCTATATCCCCAAGGGCCCCCTAATCCTAACTCCCATGAACCAGCTGGACTCAAAAAACCCCGAACCCAAGCATCCGAAACCCTAAAGCTTGGCCCTTAACCCGAAGCCCGAAACCCTAAACCCGAAACCCAAACACCCTAAACCCTAAACCCGAAACCCAAACACCCTAAACCCTAAACCTGAAACCCAACAGGCCTAAACCTGAAACCCTAAACCCTAAGCCCGGCAGCCTTAAATCCGACGCCCTAAACTCGAAGCCCGAAGCCCTAAAACTGACATCCTAAACCCGAAACCCCAAACCCCAATAAACCCCATAAGCCCTATAAGACTTATAAACTCTAAACCCTATAAACCCTATCAGCCCTACAAGCCCTATAGCGCTAAAGGTCTTGCTCTAGATCCTCAGCAGGTGAACCAGGTGAACGTTAAAGCTTAAATCCTAAACCCTAAACCCCAAAGCCTCAGCCAACAGCCCTAAACCTGAAAGCCTAAACCCCCTAAACCTTTAGACTCTCAGCAGCCCTAAGCCGAAAGCCCTAAACCCTGTAAACCCTAGCCCTGAACCTGACTGAAACACTAAACCCTAAACCCGAAATCCAAACAACCCTAAACCGTTAACCCGAAACCTGAAACCCTTTAAACCACCAAAGCCTCAGCAGGTGGGTAGTTCTCTAGAAGAGGGTACCTGTTCGAGTTTTTTTGAAAATAAGGGTGCCGTACTATATTGCGGACCCAAGAAGGGAACGTAATTTAGAGAACTACCCTGTTTTGTAACCTCCTTATAGAAGCCCTATAGAAACCCCCTTTAGATCCCTGTAAGGAACCCTAAAAAGGAGCCCTACAGAAACCCCCTATAGATCCCCAAAAAGGAACCCTAAAAAGGAACCCTATAGAAACCCCATAACCAGGTGAATCAGCTGGACCAGCACCATCAGACCGCCTTGATGTGGGCGGCCTCAGAGGGGCACTTGGCGACGGTCACCGGCCTGGCGAAGAAGGTGGGCCTGTGTTCTTTTTTAAGGTTTAGGGTTTAGGGTTTAGGGTTAACGGTTTAGGGTTTAGGGTTTAGGATTTTCGGGTTTTAGGGTTTGGGGTCTACGGTTTAGGGTTTAGGGTAATTAATGATTAGGGTTTACTTGATAGCTGGGTAGCCGAGTAGGTACACTCTACACATTTTGTGATCGTATTCTTCCTTATAAACCTGAAAGTTTGCATTTTTGTGGGCTTATGAACTCAGCAACTAAGTTTAGGGTTTGTGGTCTAGGGGTTTTAGTGGTTCCTGACTGTTTTTTGGAGCTTGCTGTTTTTTGGTATAGGCTGGATGGGGTTTGGGGGGGTTCCAGGTAAATCCTAAGGGGAGCCCTCCATATCCCTTGAACGGAACCCTCGAAATCCCTGTAAGGAGCCCTCAAAGGAACCCTTCATGGGACCCTTTACGCAAACCTTCAAGGAACCCTCAAAGGAACCCTAAACCCTAAATCCTGAGAATGTAAGGTTTAGGGTTTAGGGGTGTATGGGTTTTGGGGTTTAGGGGTTTGAGGAACCTCTTAAAGAGCCTTTTTTTCTAATCATGAAGCTCCAGTATAAGTCAAAATACTTATAAGTTCCAAACTAACCCTAAAGATCCCCCTGAAGGAGCCCTCTAAGGAACTCTACTATTCTAGCCGAACTCCAACCCCAAAGCCCCTATCTAACCCTAAACCCGAAACCTCTAAGGAACCCTCATACGAACCCTAAACCTAAAACCTTTATGGAGCCCCTGAAGCAGAACCCTGTTCGAATCATGAAGCCTTATAAACCCTAAACCCATGAAGCACTAAACCCTAAACCCTAAACCCTAAGCCCTAGACGCTAAACACCCTACACCCTAAACCCTAAACCCATGAAGCCCTAAAGCCTAAACCCCAAACAACGAGACTCCGATCGGCCAGGATGCCAAGGTGGATCAGGTCACCAAGCAGGGCAAGCACCGGGGCTGCTTTACGGGCTCCTTTAAAGGCTCTTTTTATGGTTTATAGTCTCCTTTAAAGGCGGCTTTTATGGTTTAGGGTCTCCTTTAAGGGCTCCTTTTTCTGGTGTAGGGTTTAGGGGTTTAGGGTTTAGGGCTTGAGTCCCGGGGCTGCTTGTACCTTTTCGGGGCTGCTTTCAGGGTTGCTTGGGTTTAGCGCGCGGAGGCTGTTTGGGAGTAGGCTTGGCATTTTTTGAAGTTGTTGAATTTCCGGTCCCGGTTTTGCTTTTGTGGGTTACCGGCGGTTTCCGTTCGGGTGTGGGCATCAGGTCCGGGCTTTGTGGCTTCAGGGTTTTTTTTTGCTTTTCTTGGTGTGGGCCTCAAGGGTCTTCGGGAGTGCGGGGCAGAGGGCTGGTGTTTAAGGGGAGTAATTTGCCCAAAACCACAAGCCCTATACATCCTAAGCCCGAAATCTAGGGTTTTGGGATCCGGGGTTTTGGGATTTTGGGGGGTATAGGGCTTACAGCTGAGGATGTTGGGGATTCGGTCTTGAGATACAGCAGTGTGTGTTTCAGTAGCAGTAGTACTGTTTGGTAAGGGTTTAGGGTTGAATTGGTTTCCCTCGCCTCTAACTCCGAACCCTAGACCACCTAGTGATGTCGGGGTTTGCCACCTAAGGCTCGTTTTTGTAATTATTTGCCTATGACTTCCATAAATGTTTCCAGATTTTCAGAGTTTATACAGTTTGTAAGCCTCGAAGCTGGGTTCTACAGTAAACTATGATTATGGTGACTTCAATGAACATCCTGAACCCTGAACCCTTGTACGGGGAACCCTTAAAGGAACCCTAAACCCTAAGCCCTAAGCCCTAAAACCTTAACTTATGACCATCTTCTGGTAACAAACCCTAAACCCTAAACCCTAAACCCTAAACCCAACGGCCCCTTCCTGGGTTTATCGGGCTGGGGGTGTAGCCTGGGGGCTTTGCTCTCGGAGAAGCCTGAGTTTAGGGTTTAGGGGTTTAAAGTTTAGGGGCTTAGGGTTTAGGGTTTGGGTTTCTTTTTAATGTTTGGGTTTAGGGTTTAGGGGTTTAAAGTTTAGGGGTTTGGGGTTTAGGGGTTTCGGGGTTGGAGGTCGGAGCAGCTAGAAGAAGTATCCTCTCATAGTCCCTACATATCTGGGCAGTACCATGTCCACTGAAACCCTAGTCTACGTAGTCCGTCAGGCCCTTACCCTAAACCCTAAACCCTAACTAAACCCTAAACCGCTTACACCTAGCAATCTTACTCGAGGTTCGTGGATGCATGTGCGCAGGGTCGATCAGTGGAGGGTCCACAGCTTCTCTTCGGCCCTAAAAATACGACTCGAGCGCAGTTTTCAAAAATAAAAGCATGCGCCCAACAAACGCTTGGATCGTGGATCTCACAGTGTGGCGTAGTGCCACAGAACCTTTGCCGTTTCCAATTCCTGTCAAGCTTTCCGACGACCTACACCCTAAACCCAAAACCCTAGACCCTAAACCCTAAACAACTAAGAGACGCATAAAACCTAACCCTGAAACCTGAACGCCAAAAGCCCATGTCAGAGTCCATAAGGACGGCCCTCCTCCTGGCCGCGCAGTTCGGCCGTCAGGAGCCGGGTCATAGGCTGACGGGTTGATCTTGCGTGCGAGTTTGGATTGAGTTGTTTTCGTCCACTTCCGCCGATAGTTAGGCTTCTTGCGGGGAACCTGATCCATAAACCCTAAACCCTCCCTAAACCCTATAACCGCAAAAAAAATGATGGGCTTCAACGACTGAACATGCCCGGGTCTAGAGGGCCCGAAACCCTTATTTCACCCCTAAATTCGTCGAGTGCAGAGGATGGAGTCCCCCATGCTTTCAATTTTTAAGACCCAAACCTCGGGTTTAGGGTTTAGGGTGTCCATCCCCCCTTTACCGCCAGCGAGTTTTGGCTCTTTTGGGGCAAATTTTCCCCCCTCCCCTGCTCTACTGTACTCACAGTCTCGCTGCAGAGGATCTGTCTACGTCCTGCATCCCGAACCGTAAACCCGAAGCCCTGAAGGTTTGCGGCCGATAGTCAAAAGGTCCTTCCGGTGTTTGTGGGGTTTAGGGTTTTGGCTTGGGGATTAGGGTTTGGGGTTCAGTGTTTGGGGTTTGGGGATTAAGGCAATGACCTCAACCCTAAACCCTAAACCCTAATGACCCTCTTCAAGAATCTGCACGTCCAAAAGACTCTGCTACACGAAGCCCAAACCCCTCCAACCGGAGAGCCCTACACTCTGCTGCTGAGCTTCGCTATCTGATGTAGGGCCTAAATCATTGCCCATCTTGTCCCTTAAAGTACCCTAAACCCCAAACCCTAAATAATTACCCGTATTGTCGCTTAGGGTACCCAAAACCCTCAAGAATTATAGACCATCAATTACCCATATTGTCACTTAGGGTTCCTGATTATATTTATAGCACAACATACCCCAAAACCCCAATCTAATTATTGCTGCCCCGGTACCAGGGGCTCCAGGACCCGTCTTGTTTGCTTCAAAGGGGAACCCTAAACCCTAAACCCCTAAATCTCAAAGCCTTTACGCCCTAAACCTCAAACCCCAAACCTCAAGCCCTAAACCCCAAAGCCTTAAGCCCCACACCCGAAACACCTAAACCCTAAACACCTAAACCCTAAACCGTCAGAGCCCTCAATCTAAACTCTAAACCCTAAACCCTAAAACCGCAGAACCTAGACCCTCCATCTACCCTCTACTAGACTCTCAATGCCCCCTAATTTGGGACCATATACCCCTCAACCCTAAACCCTAAACCCTCAACCCTAAACCCGATGGCCTAAACCCTAAACCCCCTATTTCTGAGGGTCCCTGGAAGAGCCTTTTCAGGAGATCTGCAAGTTTCTGATCAGCAAGGGAGCCAAGGTCGGGATAGCCCCCCCTCCCCAACAACAAAAGGTTGAGGGTTTAGGGTTTAGGGGTTTAGGGTTTAGGGGTTTAGGGTTTATGGGTTTAGGGTTTAGGGTTTATGGGTTTAGGGTTTAGGGTTTAGGGTTTAGGGCCCCAAAAAAAAGTATGTTCAGACATTTAAGGCTTCGGGAGTGGCGAGAGACATGTTTGAGCGATTTAGGTAGAGGGTTTAGGATTTTTGGGTTTAGGGTTTAGGGTTTAGGGACGATTTAGGTGGAGGATTTTTGGGTTTAGGGTTTAGGGTTTAGGGACGATTTAGGCAGAGGGTTTAGGGTTTTGGGGCTTGGGGGGCTGGTTCATTCAGGATATGGGGTTAGCCTGCTTCGGGGTTAAGACTTCAGCGGTTCTCGTTCTAGCGTTGCTCCCGGGTTTTTCGGGCTTTTGCTTGGCTTGAGTCTTGAACTTGTAGGTTCAAGATCTTGAACATGTAGGGCTTTGAGATGTCTGAATTGTCTGAGCAGAGTGGGGATTAGGTCTGCGCCCGGGATTACGTCTACATGTCAGCTTCTCTTGCTTTAACATCTGCACATCCATGAATGAAAAACCGTCAAGATTTGCGTTTGGGGTCTCCTGCGCCGAATGCATGCATCGTGTGTTGCGGTGCGCGTATGCTGATGCCTGCATGGGATCAAGCTCCTGCCCCTGCGAACGTCCGGACTCCAGTTACTGACAGAAAACACCCAAGGCCTAAAGCTCTCTTGGAAAACCTCAAAAGAACCCTGTAAGAACTCTATAAAGCCCTGGTGAAGCCTTCCCGAACTCTTCAAAACACCTCATAAACAACACACAAGACTCTATATCGAAGCAGTCACCTCAAACTTTCATACACCCCTTGTATTACCGTATATAACGCTTACATCCAACTAAGTGCAAACCCCAAAACCCTGAACCCTAAAGCCTGAACCCCCAATGAATCGAAACCCTGTTCCACGGAGGTGGAGCATCAGGACGAGGATGGCCAGACGGCCTTGTTCTGCGCTGTGCAGGCCACCCCTTTTTTTTGTTTGTGTGTGTGTGTGTTGTGGGACATATTAAGTTTGTAACTATTTTGGGATGATGAGTTCCTGATTGGGTCACCTTACGTCTATCCTTACTTATAGCCTGCTCTCCCCGTGGATCATTCCAGCTGTGGGTGCCGGGGATGGCAGTGCTGTCCGTCGCAGGGTTCAGGGTTTGGCTGAGGGCTTGGGGTGCTTCAGGCTGTGTTTGTTTGGTCCACGTCCTGGCTTTCCGTCTAGTTGTTTTTTGTTTTTTCTGTTCTACCTTTCGGGGTGGATACCCATCAAACATGCCATGGCAGTTGTACGGATTTCATTTCGGAGCCTGAATCCCCAGACGATGAAAGCTCGAATCAACACCAGCATTTTTCCTGAGGATTCTGTGAATATACGTGTAGTCGAATCCAATAATCACCCAAAATCCTATTCCAATCGTTCGTGCTCCTATATTATCTTGGAGGCCCGCCCTGAGCCTCAACCGCAAAGACCCCAAGCCCGACATTCCTTATAGAACCCCTATCAGAACCCCCAAAGGGATACCCGTACAAAAACCCTAAATGTTGGATACCTTCCGAACTGGAGGCCGGCAACCATGAGCTTGTTACGAGCCTGATCGAACTGAAATGCCCCATCGACGCTGGGCTTTGTAGTTTAGGGGTTAGTGATTTAAGGTTTAGGGTTAGGGGTTTAGGGGTTTTGGGGTTTCGGGTTTATGGTTTAGGGGGTAGTGATTTAAGGTTTAGGGGCAAGGACTTTCTAGGGTTCTCCTCAAGCCCTTCGGTGAACCAGCTGCTTGCGATCAGCAAGAGGTTCGGGTTTTTGTCTTTGTCGCAGTGCCGCTGGGCAGAGTTGGGATGAGGCATCCAGAGCCCGTGAATAATCACGGAATCACCCTGCCCCCACACCAAGAAACGAGAGTAGTAAACCCTAAACCCGAA
>CAJNJA010073164.1:0-21912 GCA_905231915.1 Symbiodinium necroappetens | reverse complement strand
GCTGCTGTTGTTGTTGGTAGTGGTGGCGGCGGCGGAGGTGGTGGCTCGTTGCTGTCACTGCTGGGGTTGACACTTTCTCTGGAAACGTCCGGAGCCGTGATCTTCCTTTGTAGGCCGCACTCGACACGACACTAGCGCCCGACGTCTGCCCGGCTCTGGGCCCCTTTCTCCGTAATGGGAGCCATGGCTCGAGCCGTGGAGGTTCAGCATCAGCCGGGAGAACGCCTGCACGGCACAGTGCGTTTTCGGAGACATCTTTCCAGATGACAGCTATGGCTGTCTGAGAGGCCCTGGCCCAGCCGAAACACTGATCATGCACCTACGAAGTCTAGCTCTTGAACCTGTGAAGTGTGGAATCCCACCGCTTGCTTCATCATCGGCACGAAAGCCCGAGAAAAGATAAAAGAGCATCTCGGCCTCGACTAGGTCGATGTCATCACCCTCCAGCAGGGCGCGCACAAGCACACCTTTCCGGACAACCTGCCGCAGGTAGCAGGAAGCAAATCGTGATCAAAGCCCTCGTGCTTGCAGCCTCAGCCCGTCTCAGAACTCAACTTCTCCTAACCCCTGTATCCTGCAGCGGAAAACCGAAACCCTCCAACCTAGACTAGACACCGAACTCTTTATCAACCAAATTCTGACAGCTGAGATCCTCTCTATTGCCAGATGTCTGCCATCCACTGCCCACCATGCTTCAAATTGTATCAAGAACATGCACAACACCATTGAAAAGCAATGACTAGAGACTCGAAACTGCATCCATGGTCCATGGTGGATGTTTGGCGAAGGGAGAAAGAGCCCGTTTGTTCAAATTCCTTCAAACGTGGTTGGATGGTGACGCCTCCTGGAACAGCAGGAACAAACCTGCGAGACATCAGCGACATGCACGTGCAAAGTCGAAGGCTTCACTCCGTCTTGGAGCTCAGCCGGAAGCGATTCTGGGCCGGATCCCGTTTCGGGAGCGGCTCTGGCACATTAAGTGCCAAAACAATCACCGCTGCGTTGTCGGCCTTGGTAGCCTTCCCTGCTGCTTCTAGAACGGCTGTTGCAGCTCCTTCTGCAGACTTGGTCTCTCGCAAGACCTTCCTAGCGGTGGTGACCGCTAACTGCTCGCGCAGGCCGTCCCACACTCCGTCTGTGGCAAGGATGACGAACTCTGTCGTTGGCTTCACTTTGATGACGGTGACATCAGGCATGCTGCTGAGACCATGGATCTTCTTTCCGGTCTTATCCACTATATCTCCAAGAGCACGTGATACCTGCACCCTCCCATCCACATAGCCCCCTTCGACGTTGACGCCCAGCCCCTTCAACCGCTGATGTTCCAGGTCGTTTTTTTCGGGGCTGTGATCTCGTGTGGTGGTGCTCACCTTCCCGTTTTCACAAAGAACTGCTCTGCAGTCCCCTAAGTTGATAATAACGAGCTCGTCGGCCTGGAGAAGGGCAACACACGTGACAGTGCCCGATGAAGTGCCCACTGTAAACTGCTTGGCTTCCTCCGCCAGTTTGTTCTGCATCAGCCCATCCACTGCCACGAAGGCTTGTTGGGCAGCTTCCTCCTTGCTGCAGTCTTGTTGGAGGTGATGCTCGAGCTGCTCTGGAAGAAACTGCTTGGCCAGTAGAGTGGCCTTCTCGCCTCCGTGACCGTCGAAGACAGCGAAGCAGGCATTTCCTGCGATGTTGTCGTGAATCAGCACGGCATCTTCCATACGTTGCCGATCGTTCTTCGCGAGCGCGTACCCATGCTGAGTGTTTCCACCCGACGCATAGTCCGGAAGCCAGGACGGATCTTTTTCCCTGGCTCCGCAACATTGGCAGATGTTGCCCATGGCTCACACGCCCAAGCCTCCACAACTAAGTCGCTTATGCAATTGAAGCCAGGATGCCGGGAAGTCGACTGTGAATTTCAATCTATTTCACAGCTTTTTGCTCTGCTTCGGGCCATAACCAGGACACGGCAGCGTCAAAGAATATGCTGGACACCAAATCAGGCTGAAAGAACAGCAAAGGAGCATGCTATCTTCAATGTACTGTACTTCCCGACATCTGACAAGTCTTCAGTTCAACGTATCGAAACTGGAGTTCGCCGCCTCTTCCCGAATCTGCAGCCGGAGACAAGTCTCGCCTGGCACAAAGGCAAGCTCAACAGTGTCGAAAACTCACAGCATCACCGACGAGGCTCGGAGTGCCGTCCGGGAAGTGGGGGAAAGAGTTAATGCTGCGTAATCAAAAGAGCTCGCTCCCTCGCTCTCTCGCTCTTCTGCTGCTCTTGAACGCAGCCATTTCTTTCACCAGACCAGGCTTCGGGTACCGCAGGGTGGCATGCCCGTACTGCTTGGTGGTCTGTCTGGAGTCATCTGACGCTTTTTTTCCTAGGTTCCGCTACATCTGTAAGGCAAACAGGCCCCCGAGGTACGAGATGGTACGAGAGGAGAGTGTCAATCATCAGACAGAGTTACAAAAACAAATCTCCGGGGCATGTACTCATGCAAAGCTGACACTTCATCTAGGATAGGGGTTCAACACGATCTACAGGTCACGAACAACATTTCCACGTCCTGTAAAGGGGCAGCACTGCAACAGTTGGTTGCGAAGGTCAGGTGTCTGACATGTCAGACCACATCACAACCCAAGCTCCTTGGACAAACTGCACTGAACAACAATCCCTATGCAACGTCGCCATGCCTGGAGGGAGGCACGCCCCTTTCGTTGGTCTGCTGGCATCTTTCGCTCTTTCTTTCGCCAAGTTTTAGACGGGGGTGCTGCCCCTGCCCTCGTGCCCACTTATTTGATTATTGTGCGGCGACTAGCGAAAAGGAAAAGAGGCAATACCGACCCCTTGGTTCACGGCTGTGCGTTGTAAACGCGGTTGGGGACAATGCCCAGCACTGCTGAACACAACACCCTTTTTGCCAAGGTATTGTGCTCAGCATGATGCATGATCTTCGCAGAACGATGAACCTGCAGGTCTGCCAATGAATGCGAAAACCGATTCGGAGTGGCGAGGACCGGCCCACACCCTTCCTGGACGTGCGACTACCAGATGTACACGAACCACTCACTTTTACTACCTAATTCTGGCAACACCACGAACACAAACCTTAAAGCCGTCGCATCGCGAGACAGCTCCAGGCCTTCGGCGGCTTCTTGAGCTTCTGGGGAGGCGGCCAAGTCAGCGAGACAGCGCACAGCTAGCCACTGCAGGTGTGGGCTGTCCTCGGACCCGGAAGGTTTGTTGATCTGAGGTTCCGACCTTCAGCGTCTTGCTGTGCAGGAAATCTGGGTCCGGAGACTCGGGCTTGGCTTGGAGGAGTCTTTCGCAAGCATTTTCCCGTGCTTCAAAAACTCCAGTGCCGAAAGCGTCTACGAACCCCGAAACCCTAAACTCAAAAAAAACTCAGACAGATTAAAGCTTTGTCGACTGCTGCACTTGTCGTGCAGAGCGTGCCGCACCCGCTCTTGTCTAAATTTACTGCACTTGGCGAAAGGTCAACAATCCAAATTCCGCACAAGCCGTCTTCCAACTCCAAAACGCTACCTCCATCCTAGTCGGCACTAGCATCGTTTTTTTGTAGGGAAGCCAGCCCAGAAGTCCTCACTCAAAGTACCCCCAATGGTGGAGACTTCGTCTCTTGAGCCCGAGAAAAAACCCACGGAAAGGAGGCCACTATCAGAAAGAATCATAGTCATAGTCATAGTCATAGTCGCTGTCATGTCACGTTCAGAAGCATTCAGTGTCACAGTCACAGTTGTAGCCATCGTCATGTAGTCGTGAAGTCACATAGTCAACATTCATATACTCATCCGGCCCTATACTCATACTCATACAGTAAAATAAGCTACGTAATCATCTAGTCATAGTCATGACCTTCATCAGAACCTTTCTCCTTACCATAATCACAACTACTAGAACTAACGAAGTCCGGCCCATATCCCTTGCTTCCCAAACCCGTCTCGGGTCAGGGGACATCTTCCAGCAGGGCCAGCAAGGTCCGCCAGGCCTCTGAGCTCCTCAAGATGCCTGGCACCTCGGAGTTGTTTCGGGTTTAGGGCTTAGGGTTTGGGGTTTAGGGCTTTTTTTTTGACACCTCTTTTCCTCCTGCACTGTTAGCTTAGTCGGAACGCCTTACAGGCTGAGGCAGCTGGTTGGGGACTGGGCCAGAGGGATTCACCACAGGGTTTAGGGCTTAGGGCTTAGGGTTTAGGGGCATTTCAGGCCTTGGCTTTGGGCCTCAATGGAAACCTGGGTTTCCAGGCTGTTCCGTCGCCCTTTTTTTGGTTGGTGAAGGGGTCGGCACGACTCGTTGTCCAACTACCGAGGTCTCTCACTCTGTTTCATCTCATCCAGGCCATATCACCCGAACGCACTTCCAGCATGCACAGAAACGCGAACCTGCATGGAGGAAGATCGACCTCCCAGGAACCTCCACCCGATTCCCGAAGCCGCCAAACATCTTCCCCAGGTCTTCTTCTATGCCCCGACTCTGCTGGACTGGCCTCGTGAAGTTGGATTGCCAGAGCTCTGAAGTCAAATCTTGCAGGCCGTGAAGAAAGCATGGAGGCTACATAGTGCAGCCGTGCACCTTCGAAGGGTACACTGCATTGCTCTCCTGCAGTTGTCGCTGCAATCGCACACGTCTTGCGGTACGAAAGCCGCGCGGAACATATATAGTATTGGAGGACGCTTTTCGTTGGTGTGCTGGTGCTGTGGGCTTTTGCTATTTGCTCAACAACTCCTCGCAGATTCTACTCATAAGCTTTGCCGCCAGGCACCTTTGTAAGACACGACAGCAAGTGCTAGGCTGATGTACCGAAAACACGTACTGCACGATCTAAGAGCTGGTTTTGCCATAGCAGGGCGTGTTGTTCGCAGAGTTGGCGCCCAGAATTCTGACAAGAGCTTGTGCCAAAACGAGATGTTTCTTGACAACACGCCATGGGCCGTGGACGCTAGCTAGTACGGTTCGGGCATGAATACTCTCTTCCCAAGTCGCACTTTCCCGTCGATGTTATCACAGTTCGGACATGGATGTCGTGACCCCAAGTCGCACTAGACCATGGACATTATGACAGTTCGGGCATGGATGCTCTCTTCGTACGTCACACTGGACCGCGGACGATATCTCTGCTTGGGCTTGGGCATGTCTGCTGTCTTCCCAAGTAAAATTGGACCATGGACGTTGTCACAGTTAGGGCATGGATGGTCTCTCTTCCTACTGTAACTCGCACTAGATCTTGGACTGCTGGCATGGACCGGGCATAGATGTTCTGTTCCCAAGTCACGCTGGACCGTGGACATCATCACGCCCTCTGCTCAAGTCACAATAGACCATGAACGTTATCATTTCAAGGGAATACCTGGCGGCAAATCTGGGGGGCCGATCCTTATGAATCCTAGTGCGACTATGACTATTGCTTTCATTCTCATTATGTCCGCTTGTTTCGCATGACGCTGATTATTCGTGCTATTCTTCCTCATCAAAGCATTCTTAGTCATTCTTATTGTCACTATTACTGATGTTCTTTTCGCTGTTGGCTCTGTCAAGACCAGTTTTGATAGTGGTACTGCTGTCATTCATTACACCGGTAGAAAACTTGTCGGTGGTGGTGTCGCACCGTGTTCTTACAACGATACTGTTTCTATTGTTGTGATTAAACCCTAAACCCTTTAAACCCCTAAACCCTAAACCCTAAACCCCTAAACCATAAACCCCTAAACCCTAAACCCCTAAACCCTAAACTCATACCCTTTTTGGTCCGGCAGTCCCAGACGGCTCCGAGATCTGCTAGCATCTCCAAAGCCTCCCAGCGCAGCACTGGGTGCAGGGTGCAAGGGTTTAGGGAGTAAGCGGTTTAGGGTTTCGAATGAGGGTTTAGGGTTTACGGGTTTTGGGTTTTAGGTTTCAAAGTTGGCACCCTCTTTTCAGGGGCCTTGCGCTCAAGGATTTCTGCTCGTGGTAGGGTGGATCACCCTCGTTTGCCCCAGTTTGTCTTCGAACAAAGGGCGAAAAGCATGGCAGGGCCGATACTTTCGCATGCTAGCATTGTTGAACATGGCGTCCCCGTTATGATGAGATGCGGAGCAAAAAAACGCAAAAAAGAAAACGATGTTTCTCGCGGCCACATTTCTTGATTTTGACAGGGGAGTGCAGCGGCAGCACGGGACGGAGGCTGAAGGCCAGATTCTGCACAATGCGTTTTTTTTTCACCCCGGCTTCGAATACTGTTGGAAAAGCATGCAAGGCCGATATGTTCGCATGTTAGCATTGTTTAACATGGCGTTGGCGTTATGATGATATGCGCAGCAAAAAAACGCGAGAACAAAACGACATTTCTGCGTGGAAAAATGTGCTGATACATGGTTTGAGGATATCACTGGCCAATGGATGGGTTGGTAGCATCGACATGAGCATGATTTGGGCATGGATGCACTGGCCAATGGACTGGTTGGTAGGATGGACGTTAACATAGTTTGGGCATGGATGCACTGGCAAATGGATCGGCTGGTAGCATGGATGCTATCATGGTTTGGGCATGGATGGAGTGGCCGATGGATGGGTTGACAGCATGGACATGGCACGCTGCAGACCTCAGCGACGGAGAAAGCGGGGCAAACGAGGGTGATCTATCCTCTTAGCAGTATTGTAAAGCTGGGAAGACTTTTCAGATAGTCCCTGGTTGTTCCGGCTCCCGACTGTGCCAGTTGGAGACTCGCGGAAGGTCATGCTATTCTTAAAGGAGAGATAATGCAGGGCATGACATTGCAACGGAGTCATCAGAGAAGTGGCGCTGCCGGGGAAGACCCCAAGTCGGATTGCAGCTTGCAGCGTTTAGGGGGGACTGATGCATTTTGGTTCTCGCTGGGCTTTGCTAATTTCCGTGAGCTTTCCCAACACAACCGCCCAAAAGATCAAGCATGAACCCTGAAATGCTTGGCAGAACATGAACACTAGTGGTAACAAGTTTTAATAATTGTTACTCGTACTTGTAGTCTCCTTCTTATCCTCTCCTTCGCTTCATCTTTGTCTTTATCTTTTTCTTCTTACCCCTACTCTGACTCTTACTCATGCTCCTACTCCGCCTCTTCCTCTTTCTCTGACCAGCGCTCTTACGCTCACTCCTATTCTTCCTCGCAGATTTGCTCTTCCTCTTCTCTCTTACCCCAAATCTTACTCCTACTCCTACTCCTGTCGTTCCTCTTCCTCTTGCTCCTGCGAATCCTCTTTCTCTGTCTCTTTGCTTTGCTTTGCTCGGGGCTTGACCTTCCGCTCAGCTCTGAAGCTCTACTCGAGCCATGCATTGCACAACGGTCTGCTTAATTTGTCCTCTGTCTCTGTCTCTTTCACTCTCTAGTTCTCGTCTTTCTATTACGATCTCTCTTGCTCCTGCTCTTACTCATACTGTGACTACTTCCATTACTATCACCATGAAGGTGACTGCGACAATCACTATGACTGTCACCACCACTACCATCATTATCATCCTCATCATTGTTTCCCTTGCTCTTACTCTTCCACCTACCCTTGTTCTTGCTCACTGTTACTATTTCGAGTACTGTTACGATCTGCGATTACCAGACCCACTGTTATTACCATGACCACCATTGCCATTGTCATTGCAGCTGCCGTTACCTTACTATCGAATGACTGATTGATTGATTGACTGACTGATTGACTGACTGATTGACTGACTGATTGCTTGATTGATTGGTTGGTTGATTAATTGATTGATTGTTTGATTGGATTGACTACATGTGGGTGCGAACACCCTTGCATTTGCAAGGCAGTGAAAGCCGCTCGGCGTTTGTCTTTGCTGCCTCTGCAACCTTCCTGTTACAGGAGTCAGCATTATGACTAGTATTATTACACTTACTGTCACTATGACAAGCAGCCTTATTGTGCAAATGATCATGATTACTGTCATTGTTGTTGTTGTTGTTGCTACTACGCTTGTGCTGACTGCTGAAACTGGCATTGTCGTGATGCAAGCTTTGTCTTGCTACCAAGGCCTCAAAGAGCCGGCGTCGCGATGCCGAACCAGTGACGCCAGTGGGGCACCCACTGCCTGCAAGGCCAGGCTTCCAAGTCCCGGAAAGGTCAACAGGACACCTTTTTGACAACGAACCCTGCAATGTCCCAGTCCGTGTCCACTGTGCCTGCAGTAGTACCCTCGATGCACGCCCGCTGCTTCCTCTAGCTTTTCCATTACCCCTTTGTCCAAAATCCAAGTCAAGTTGAAGGGATCTGCAAAGCTTTGTGGCACCTTTGAGGATCTCTAGCGTCCCCAGCATTGCCCGGAATCGGCGGAGGCGCCCACGGTACCTGGGCGGCATTGGTGGCGGCATGCGGTCACAACAACACTGGTGATTTCAAGCCCTCGCTAGTTAACGCTTTATTTCGGAAAGGGCCCGAGGCGTCTACACTGCTTAGTCGTACACACATCAAGCACCCAAGGATGGATCCCCCCCAGCTTGGCCAAAGTCGCTCAGCCAGGGAGGTTGCCGCCGGCTTCCGGCCCTGACTCGGTAAACGGCTTGGCTTCAATAGCCCTAGCTGTTAGCTCCAGCTGAGAGTAAACGAAAAATTCACTGCTCGAGACGGTGTCCGCCGACGAGGGTCTGGGCAGGCACTCCTTTGTTCTGCAAATGCTCATCACATGTGCCGGCGCCAGCCGCACGGCAACACGCCGTTTTGGGAGTCAAATTTCAAGCGCCGCTGCGCGCTGTTGGGAAGCGGCTAAGCCGAAACGAGTCGCCTTAGTCATCTTTGCTGCAGCTTCCAATACTGCCTGTGCCGTCACTTCCGGTGACCGGGTCTTTCACAGTGCTTTGCAGCGTTGGTCAAGGCCAATTGCTCTTGCCAGGCATCCGAAATTCCACTACTGAACTTGTGATTCTCGCAAGCGATGGCTTTAAATGCCGTCGGTGACTGGAATCTATCCACTAATTTTCCCGGACGTTCGCAGAGGAGAGCAAGAGCGAAGCGTGCTCTTGGTCACGTCTGCGGAAGCTCGTGATACCTGCTCCTGGCCATCAGCATGGCCTCCATCAATATCTCGCATGTGTTGACTCCCAGCTTGATGAGCGGTTGCTTCTCCTCCTTGTTTTGTCAGGCAGGTGATCGGCTGTTTTTACCGATAACTTCGCTGATTCAAAGACCATCACTGCCAGTCTCTTAGGGCTTCCGCGACGGCATACCCATCCACCAGTGTGTTGCATCCGGTCCCGGACACGTAGACGTTCACCACCAAGAGCAGTCCCGGAATGCCATGCGCGGGGATGCTCGTGTGGTTGTTGAGGCGCACCGTCTGCGCGTAGCAGAGTCGACCGTCCCAGCGGACGTTCCTGTCGACAAGACCTTGGGCTCGTCGGCCAGTTCTTTCTGCATCTGTCGAGCTGCTGGGGCAGCTTTTGGGCAAGTTTGGCAGCCTGGTCGCCTCCAGGGCATCAAAAGCCGCAAGGCACTTGTGGCCGACAGTGTTATTTGTAGAACAACTGCCTCCTCCGTTCTGGTCCTGTCATGCGTGGCCAGAGCGAACCTATAGTCTTTCGTAGTCGCTCTGGCCAGGACAAGGATGGAGGATCGAGCTGTTCTCCCTGCCTCCGCTGCCGTTGGCAAGCGTTGTCCATGCAGCTTCGGGATGCCAAGGGCTGGATCTGAAGAAGACCATACAGCAACACGGAGAAAGGCTTTGTGTCTTCTTCGCCTATGACACCCAAACGACAGGTGTTCATGTGATGCTTCAGCCTTTCTCTGTGCATGAGCCTCCAGATTGCAAAACATTGTCGAGGGTCATGCTCTAGCTCCCGGTTCGTTGCATGAAGCACTTCTTCGTCTGCATTGATGCGACCGCGAACCCTCAGCTCAAACCACCTGTGAAATGCGCACAAGTGAGCAAAGGCTCTATCTGCACATCCTGGCCTGTGATCGCTGCATGCTGGTGGCTGTGGTGCCGAAATCCGCTCGAAGGAGTCGGAGCCAGCGCTCCTCGTGAATGCTCTTTGATCCCGAGGATAAGCACAGGTGCGGGAGGCGGGGTCCAATGTGCTGCAAGGTCTCAACCCAGTTTATCTTCAGTTTTCCGGGCTCACAGGTCCACCATGCTCATGTTCGGCATCACGCCCAGGTTCCCAAGGTTCTGACAAGTAGGTGGTCAGGACTGCAGCTGTCGCAGGACGACAAACTCCGGATTATCTGGACAAGCACGGACGTCTTATGGCACTTGTTGTTGGTGACCGTGGGGTCGGGCAAATAGACATCGAGCATGGAGCAGCAATCCAAGTGCAACAACTTCTTCATGCGCCAAACAAGACAAGAGTGCTGTGTCTGGCAATCTGGTTCCTCAACGTTGGAGCCCCACTCTTTGCAACAGCTGCTCGCACGGCGCAGGCTGTCACAATCAAGGCACCTGACAATCTGGTCGCACGACTAAAGGCATGCAGCTGAGCAGCACACGATTACCGCTGGCTTGAGAAAGGGAAGCAAAGTCAACCCATTGAGCCCCGGCTTGGAAATCCTAAGCCTATTCATCTCGTGAAGTCTGGAGAGCAATCTACCCCTCGCACCAGAGGATCGCATTCAGAACGTCCAGCGGCAGGGATGGGAGGGACCAGTCCTTCCCGGAACGCCCTACCCAGCAACCTCTAAGCCTCTAAGCCTGACTGCAGGCTAGTCCATGGCCCCAGTATGAATCGAGGGCGGTCCAGAGCCAAATCAGCCTCAACCGCCGCATCGCCTTGCAAGTTCTCACGGCCAGGGCCAGGGTGCGGCAAGCGTTTGCACTGCTCGAAGCCTTCTTTGCGGGCGGCTCCAGCTTTGGTCGTCACCCGCATCTCCTCCCAAGTTGCCGCGGCATGATGTACTCAGACAATCAAGCGCATAAAGACATACATACAGACATATATATATATATACACTCATATTATATATATATAGAGAGAGAGAGTGAGTGAGACACACACACACATATATATATATATGTATATATATATATATATGTGTGTGTATATATATATAACACGAACCCGTGTTCACCCTGAGACACGCAATGATGCAATTTATGCACCCCTGATCTGCGACCTGCTCTCCAGCCTTTACGATGAGCGCCCGTAGTCGCGCCTCCGAGCAGGTCTTGCAGTTGTTCGACCGGCACTCGGCAACATAAATCCGGATTCCAGCCGGCCAGTGAATTCGTCATGCTGCAGAACCCGGCGCTGACCAGTGCAGGCTGCCACACACCATCAAGACTTGCAATCTTCTCTGACGACATATCAGGCGGAAATGACCAGTATTGCTTTCTTTGCGGTTCAGGTCACTTCGAATCACAGACTCTTCGGCCTCTGAACACGGAACTGCACCACCGGGTGCGCTCAACGGGTTCTGAGGCTTCTGGTCACTTGAGACAAGTCCGCAAGGGAAAATCCGAAAACACACCATGCTCCGAACTCCATGCCTGCACTTCTTCGAGCTCGCGCAGATTCTGCTCAAAGTCAAAGCGCTCGGCTTTGCACCTGGCGATTTGACAGTACGAAATGCATATCGACAGCCGGCTCCTTGTTTTGCGGAAGCCTTGTGAAATTTACATGCAAACGTTCACGTGGTCAGACTGCAGGCATCTGCTTCTTTAACGGCTAGCCGTCCTGGTGCAAGTTTGCCTCGCCACTCAAACTATTACTGTACTTTCGTAGTGACGAACAGGTGGCCGCGGAGACAGGTGCAATCCACTTAACTATGCGAGGAAGCTCACCGTGTCAGCATGTCACTGATCTCCGCTGCGATCACTCGCTGCCTCAACATGGGCAAGAACTGCAGAAAACTCAACCTTACGTTAATATCAAGCTGCCCGTGCGTGGAACAGCCCGGAACAAGAAATATGGCATCGACTCAACAGTGCAGTCTCCTGCTTTTTACATGTGCTATTTTACATGTGCTCCTCCAACAGAACTGACCCAGCATCATCTGGCTGAGCCTGTGGTACAGGTGTGAAGCTGCGCTCAAAACATTCAAAACTTTTTCGGCAGGGCAACCCCTTGAAGAATGACACAGCAAGGGTCAGAGCCACTGCCACTATAACTAGTCCGGCGGGGGCATAGCCTAAAGCTGACTCTTTGGGAAGCTGCCAAAGCTCAAATTCTGGCTCTTTGGCCAAGCCAACGAGATCAGAGCAGGCACGCGGCCCTGCCACGAAGTTCAGCACCGGCTGGAGCTTTGTCGCCGATGCTGCGGAAAGAGAGCAGAGCCCGGAAAGGGTAAAATAGGAAAAATAAGCGCAGTGCCTTTCCCTCTGGCACCACTCTTGGCAATGTAGCGCAGACTGCACAAATTGAGGCTCAGTCGTCTCCAGTACAGGATGATACGAAGCATGCGGATGGTAGCAGTCTCCTCGCAAAACAATCTTGCGAAATGGTCTGGTGTGGGGTCGCTCAGGCAGGGCCAACAGGTTTACAAATGTGAACCTAAGGTCACGTCGGTTTAGCATCGAAGGGCTTAGGGTCTGGCTCCTAGTTTTCCAGCATGGGGAGTCTACACTAGTTACATACATAGTTTGGCATATACGTGTCCAACCCTTTCGCCTGGAGCTATGATCTTAAACTGAGCCTTTAAGGCCGCGGCTTAAAGGTTATAGGGAGAAAATGCAGTCTGCAGAGACTAATGAGAGAGATGACTATTGTGGACCAGTTGGAAGATCATACGACGTGCGCGTACGCTGCCGTAGTCCCAAGGCATGCTGCTGCTAGTGATAGCGTTGGATTACGGCTTGGCTTCTGAAGTCCACCGAAGCCCGCTGGGAAAGACGGAGGAAGACCGTTCGATACGTGCTTGGCATGAGCCAAAACTTACACAGCCATTATTAGCCCAGCCGCGATGACGTGTTGCAAGCACCCGTGCGGCTGCACTGACTTGCTCCTCTCGGCAACCCGGAGGCCCAGAGACCCAGCCGTCTTTCCCATGTGGCCTTGCAGTTGGCATTCGGAGGTGGCCCAATGCATGGCATTGGCGCCCCGGAGTCCAGTACGCGAAGGCTGCACAGCTGGGAATCCTCCACTAATGCAGCGCACGCAACACCCACGGTGAACTACAGAGGGTTTGGCGAGTTTTCTTGCCGTCTTGAAAATGCAAGCCGGACATCGCAGCCTAAGCCTCACCTGTGTAGCGCCTGCCTAGTGCCTTCGGGCTCCTGGAGCAGCGCGCTTGGCAGGCTGAGACGTTGTCTTCGAGCGTCGGGGCCTGGCCAGCGAGCCTGGCTAATGGAGTGTAACAGTGCAGCTCCCCAAAAAAAGCACGACTTTAAGGTTTGCTTTTAGGACGAGCAGCCCGCTTCTGAACTCCAAAGCTGCGGTGTTCGTGCTGCATTGCAAGGTCTCAGACTCGTTGTGTAGATCGGCGGGCACCGCCGGAATCTGCAGTTCAGGAACAGGGTTCGAGAATGTTCGAGGACAGCTTTAGCTTGGTTGCACGGGTCGTTTCCCCAGGATGGGATCTGGCTGTGATCAGTTTCGCCAATGAACTGAACTGCCAATCCAGCCTCGGATAGCTCTGACAGCTCCAGCTTGAGAGTGTCCATTTCTTGGGCAGGCTGTACAGGCCTGAAGGTCTGCATTTGCCTGCCAACACGGATCTGCCTTCTACCTAGTACACCCGGGTTTACAGTGCTAGACCAGAGCTCGAGAGACTTAGCGATCTTAGACCTCTTTTAACGGCAGTGAACCAGAGCCTGACGACATCATCTGCGAAGCTGCGCAGCTCCAAGATCTCGCTGCTTTCCTGTAACCAGTCGGCCTGGTCATCCGAGAGATTGTAGCCGAGACGGAGAAAGGTCTCCTCCAATCGTCTCACTTCGCTACCACTGGAGTTCTCTTCGCGGAGCCTGCGGACGACATTGAAGGGTGCAGCCTTGAGAATGGCAGCCTGCACTTCTTCCTCGGCTTCCTCGGCTTGGGCTGCATCCCTGGCCGCGGCCTCTTTGATCAGCTTGTTCTTGTTGCCCACTTCGCAGGTGGCCCAGGCCCCTGCACCACCGGCAGAGGCCGTGCTGAGCCCGGCTGCGATGGCGGTGACGCCCGCCAGGCAGACAGCATCTCGTTCCTTGTACGGGGAGCAATGATTTACGGCCAGGGCCAGATAAAATGACAGCTTGGTGAAAGCCGTCAGAAGGATGGAAACATCGACGGTGCAGGCAGCCGTGCTCAGCTTTTCAGTGAAACGTGTGATTCGATTGACAGGGCATGACCTGCTCACCAAATCCAAGGAAAGCCCGATGGATGCAATCGCGCGGCTGGCATCCACCGCATCGAACACACACTGGGCTATGTCTGCTTGCCTCGACTTGGGCAACTCCATACCGGTCAGCCGTCGACCGGGCTGAATTCCCTTCGGAAGAAGGTCTGCGTCGGAGACTGCTTTATCACACACTGCCTGGGAAGAGGCGGGATGTGGATACTTACAAAATGGCAGAAAAATGCACAACCACAAAACCTCAAAGGCTTGCTGGTGCAGCTTCGTTTCCGAGATGATGACGCCCCCGTCGATGATCAAGGACCAAGGCACAAGCAATGTCTGCACCGAAGCAGCGCAAGCCTCGGCTACAGAAGCTGTCCTTGTGCAGGTCGACGCCAGGACGACGATGGAGCGAGAAATCTGTGCCAACGATGAGAAGATGGCTGTGGTGCTTAGCAAACACACCTTTTCCGCAATAGTAGCCTCGTCCCCCGGTTGGTGTGACAGCGTGTCCTCTGCAGACTTGGGACACTGCTCCACGATGTTCTTCATCTGGAAACTCAACCTTGCCAAGTTGCTCACCAGTCCTACAGCGCCAAAGGAGCATGTAGCCTCTTTGAACCTTTTGCGATCCTTTCTGTTGTGTTCTGCGATCCACTCGGGCGGCCGGGTAACGGTTCCCAGCACATACGGCAGGACATCTACGTCATGTGCCGAGACCGAGTCCGGTGCGGCCAGCACCAGGCACCACACTGCAGCTGAAACAAACATGGGGTCCGACACGCAATTCACCAAAGCCGGGTTGTACCGCTACAGGAATGGCACTCGAAGGCATGAAGATGCCAAGGGCTCTACCGCATCCGTTTGTTAAGAGATGCAGTTCGGGAGGGGAGGTTCTTCTTTACATGGGCTTCCCCGTTTCTGAGTCATGAATACCAGCAGCTAGAGCCAGCAACTGTGGACGCCTTGTGCAATCGCTGTATGGTGGCTGCATGCCTTTGGATGATGAGCTCCATGACATGGCTGCAAGTGGGTCACAAGTACTGCAATGCACGATCATGCACGATCACTCTCTGTGGCCGATCACGCACAACATGACCTCAGATAGCTCGCCTGAGTGATCCTGAGGTAGGTATCGGCCTAAGCGGCCTAAGCCTGACAGGAAAGGCTCTGATGTGCCTGGGCGGCCCAGGCTCGCTCGCCACGCAGTTGTCCAGGTCCTCCAAGAGAAGAGCTGGCCCCTCAAACAAGGCAGCAGCATGTCAGAAAAGAGATGGAAGATACGTGAGTTTCTGAACAGGAGGCAACCAAAAAACACAAGTAGATGGTGCAATCCCAAATTGGACACCAAAGCTCAAGGAACCATAAAAAATTTCAAGCATCTCCAAGCTGGATGCGGCACCTCCCTCTCGATGAGCCCTGTGTCGCTCGGAGTGCCTGAGCCTGCGCTCAGAACCTTGCATTCGTTGGCCGCGAGTTGGTCACGAGTCATGAGGCTCGAGGCTTGGCAATCTGGCGGCACTCTGTAAGGCAGCTCTGCCTCTGAAGCTCCACCTGAGAACAGCCCTGAACCATCAAAGGGACCCTTACCCGTGAAAATATGGTTAAATGCACAGGAGGCTCCCGACCTCTTCCTTCGGCGAGGCCGTGGACTCGGAAGCCACGGCCTGCTGGGGCGAGTCAACCTGCCGGAAAAATTGGTTTTGGTAGGTAGGCAGGTAGGCAGGTAGGCAGGTAGGTAGGTAGATTTCGTAGGGGTTTTATGCTGTGTATGTAGGTATGTGTGTAGGCATGCATGCATGCCTGCGTGCTTGCGTGAGTGCATGCATGCCTGCATGCATGCACGCATGCTTGCTTGCTTGCTGCGTGCGCGCGTGCGTGCGGGCAAGCATGCATGCAAGCTAGCATCCATGCATGTTGCATGTATGCATGTCATGCATGTCTGTGTATGTACGTGTGTATGCATGCACACATGCATGCATGGCAGATGTATGAATGTATCTGAGAACACACGTCTGTATGTGTACAGGCGTCTGCTTGACAGCACATCAAGTTGCACGTGCAGACAGATGGATAGATGAACTATGATCGATTGATCGATAGATCGATCGATAGATCGATAGATCGATAAATCGATAGATCGATAGATCGTTGGATCGACAGATAGATAGGGATAGAGATAGAGATAGAGATAGAGATAGAGATAGAGATAGAGATAGAGATAGAGATAGAGATAGAGATAGAGATAGAGGTAGAGATAGTGATAGTGATAGGTAGATGGATGGATAGATGCATAGATCGATAGATCGATCGATCGATGGATCGATAGATCGTTAGATCGTTAGATCACTAGATCGGCAGGTAGATAGATACGTAGATAGATAGATAGATAGATAGATAGATAGATAGATAGCTAGCAAGATTTAGATAGCTAGATAGCTATATAGCTAGATAGATCGATAGATCGCTAGATCGATAGATAAATAGATAGATAGATAGGTAGATAGGTAGATAGGTAGAAAGGTAGATAGGTGATAGGTACATAGGTAGATAGGTAGATAGGTAGGTATTTAGATAGATAGATAGATAGATAGGTAGATAGATAGATAGATAGATAGAGAGACAGAAAGATAGACAGATAGACAGATAGACAGAAAGGCAGAGAGACAGAGAGACAGAGAGATAGAGAGAGAGAGAGAGAGAGAGAGAGAGAGAGAGAGAGCGAGCGAGCGAGAGGCAGACAGGCAGATAGGCAGATTAAAAAATAGGTAGATAGACCCATCGACAGGCGGATGGACAGATCGATATATGCGCGTGCTCCCGACCTGATCTATCTCCTGGTGTACTCGCCAGGGCTCAACTGTTCATTGCCTGGTTTGCATTTTGTTGCCCTTTATCTTCGTGCCCTCCCTGATGCCTCGGCATCCTTTCTGGGCGAAACCAGGAGGATGTCATCCAGATCAAGCGGCGGCCTGGCAGGCCAGAATTCGCCGAGAAATAGGCTAAAAGGCAATCGCTGCAATCCCGCGACTAGAACTAGGCAGCACACATCCCAAGCCCATGCTCGCGTGCCGAGAGTCTTAACAGTTCTCCGGTTCTCTGTATGTCTGTATGTCGCGGGAAGATCACAGTGCTTGGGGTGCCAGGAAAGGGACTTAGGACATCGGGAGCCCTTGAGCAAAAAACGTTGGAGCCATGACATTCCGTTCCGCTCAAGGCACAGGGGCAGCCGCCAGAAGTCGACTTCGGTGCGGCATGGTGCACGCTGCGGAGCCTGGAGTCACACTTTCACTGTCTCATGCTTAACTCGAACGAGAGTACACAAGCAACTGCACACTACCGTCTTGTATGTCGAAGAGGAGTGGCAAACAAAGATCAAGATTTCAGCACGCTCATCACGAGTACAGGTTTCTTTCAACCAATGCCTGCCTCTAAGGCCTCAATCGGTAGGGGCAAGTGCCAAAAAGAAAAGGCCATGGTCACTTGGAGAGACTACTCAGCAAGCCTCGGCCTAAGTCACGACATTTAATAGTTGCACGAAAAAGGTAGCTTTCGGATGTTCGGCGTCGGCATTCTTTGTTTACAACAATGGTCAAACCATCGGAGGCGGACCCCCCCTCAACTTCGGCCGCACGCTGCGAGCAGACAGGCAGTTCAACGTGTCCGGGCATCTCAATCGCAAGTTAAGTCTCCTCTGACTCCGCACTACTGCAAAACCCCAAATTCGTGCCCAGCACTGTTTTGGAATCCGCCTGGCTGTCTCGGAAGTGCGGGCACAGATGGTCCCATGTTCCGTGGCTGCGGCAAGCTGCTCGGTCTGAAAGATTCACACTGTCAGACACGGTGGAACAAACGGACGGGATCCTCTACAGAAAGAACAGAACATGTCTAAGTCCTGTTACTCCATGCTCAACGCCTTGGCGGAGCTGTCGCCAGGGAGAAGCCAGGCCGTAAGGCTCACAGGCATGACAGGCAACTTGGCCGTCGCTGATGGTGCTCGCAGTGGCAACCATGGTCCAACTCGACTCCGAGCTGCACATAGAACCTCTGTGCCGTTGGCAGCTTGCTATTTGACCTCAGCATACGACTTGGGGACGAGCAAAGCCCCCGCGAACACCGGTGTCTGGAGCAAAGCCTCCACCCCCCTCCCACATCCGATTAAGAACACTCGATGGCTTCTGCAAAACATCCCGGCGCAACCTCAAAAACTACAGTGTACAGAGCTGTGGTTTTTCGCGCTGAAGCCCCGTCTCTGCTGCCCTTTCGAAGCCAGACAAGCCGATCTGCCAACCAGGGCATCCAAGATACCTCCGAAGTCGTCACGAACTTCCGTCTCAAGGAGGTGCCCGGCTCTTCCAAGCGAAATCTGCGGGAAGAGTGACGTGTCTCTGCGTGTGCGCACGGACAGAAAGACAGATACATTGAGAGATAAAGAGATAAAAAAAAGTAGAGGCATGGAGAGATGGAGGGACAGATAGATACACAGGCAGACAGATAGATAGGCAGAGAGAGAGAGAGAGGGACTCCACTTCTTGGTCCGTGAACTTGACCTGACCCTGAACTTGAAGCCCAAACTGCCACAGTAACAGCGTTTAAGGCTCTCACAAGAAACGAAAAACGAAAGCTACAAAAGCCCGTGAAACCTTCGAACGGCACGCACTCCCCACTGAGCTATCTAAAGCAATCATCGCCTGCGACCGTTCAGATGTCCAACCACAGGACCACCGCCTCGAGAGTACGAGACAAAACTGGGACCTTCGGCCAGCACTTGAAAGACACCAGATGCAGCTGGGAACATGAGATCTTTCTCAAGCTTCGTTATGCCACGAAACGATTCAACTTTGACCCGACCCATCCGCTGCTACTCAGACCACTGCTAGAGCCCGCTATAGCAACGGCGAGCAATCTGTATGTAAACTGAGCTCCAAGCCGTCATCGTACAAGTATGTGCCGAAGGTATCGTGCACCTTCTTGTTCCACTCTGCATGACCATATGACGTTCTCTCTTGGCATTCATAATCGGATCACACAGCGATTTGTGTGTTTGTTTGTTCGTTCGGGATCAGGTCCATCTGATCGGGTCGATGGTTGCACCACTCACCCATTCCCCGTGTACCTGTTCCTCCAGTAGCTTTCAGTTGCCGGTTCTCATCCGTCCACGACTGCGGCATCGTCAGAAATCCTTGAGTTGGTTTGATTTGTCACCTGCTTGATGATTTACAGCTCACAGACTTTCCTGGCTTGCAGTGAATATATAATTACCACTTGCAACTCCTGCCCATGCGCTGATTCTTCGGCTGCAGTCGTAGTGTTTGTTGCATTCCTGTTGCAGCGTGCCTGCGTTTTCTGTTTTGGGCCAGTTTTCCCGAGCTTTGAAGGACTCACTTCTGCTGCGTACACTCAGGCTGGAAGGAGTGTGCAGGGCCCTTTCGTGGCGTCATGTTTTTTTGTCATCGCTTATTCTTGTCCCGGTAGGTCGGTCTTTGGCATAGAATGTCCCAGAACCGACCTAGCACATGGCTCCATGCACGTCCATAGTCTATCCGATACGGAAAATTGCTGTACCCAACAGGTACGGAGCCGAAAACAACTGGAAGTGCCACTCATGAACGACGTGAGTGCCTCTTTCCAGCGCCCCTCTGCAGCCGCGCAACCTGAAAACGGACGCCGACGATGACGATGCTCCGCTTAAGTCACAAGAGCCTACTACCAGGAACGAAGAGGATTGCTAAGGTTCCCGCGCAATTCCTGCTGCATGTCCTGGAGGAATGTTTTCTTCCAATTGTAGTCACACGAAACTGCTCAAAGGTCCTGGCCGAAGGAATCTTCCGGAAACCCGCCGCCTGGATTCTTAGTGGTATTGATGGGTGGACTTCAGGAAAGTCAGACCAGACTCACAAGCGGAATACGTCCGAACTCCCGAAGCAGGAAGCAATCTGCGAGTGTCTTCCGAGACTTCCGCTCCAGTCACGGCCCTTGCGAAACACCTGATGCGCTTAACGGTGGGGTTGCGGGGCAGAGTCGCTGTTGCAAAGCTGGTCAGGCATTCCACAAGCATGGTTGGGACTGTTCTCTGTCAGGCGCTGACGAAGTCCCTGTAGTGATCCAGGCGACAGATGTGTGCTGAGTCGTACCTCGGTCGCGGCAGGCAGCTCTGCCGTGTAGGCAGCGGCATCCTGAAGATCTTTGGCCAGAGCAGGCTGGAAGACAGAAGGACAAGTCATGTCCTCCTCTGCTTTTCGGGGCGCCGGCCACAGGCAGAGCGGCCGCAACTTGAAGGACCCATCGGCAGCATCCCAGACCTCGCGGCTTCGGGTCAGAGCAACCCCAGCCACAACCGCCGACCAAGGAACGTACAAACACACGTACATATATACATACATACATACATACATACATGCATCTATGTACATACATAGATGCATATGCACACACACACACACACCTACATACCCATATAACGATATAGCCACATACTGACATACTTACTTACATTACATACAGCTGTATACATTTGCATAGCATGAAATCTGCGGAACTTCTTCAGATGCAACAGGCGAACGCCTTCTGCCGCTAAGAACTGCCCGAATCTTTTACCTTTCCCCTCCCACTGCGGCCCCCGAAGTCTTCGCCTCTGGCTGGAGGCGCCAGTTGCTGGCCTCTCGTATCTTGAGAGGCGGAACTTCGCTCTGTTGCTTTCGTACTTCTCTGGGCCGCCGTTCGAAGGAACCGCATGCTAAAGCCCTCCTTGTTTAACACCTTGCGCTTATAATCCTTTGGCAAACTTCGGCAAAACAGCGAGTCCCAACAAGGTACGGTGGATGATATAAATCCTGCACTACCCATACGAAGGAATATACCATAATTCCCATAGTTGAGGGTCCTTAAGGTAATGCAGGATTTATATCATCAACAGGACCACCCCCCTGAAGACTCTTGAGAAGATCTATTCTTGCTCGCTGGATTCCCACAGCCCCAATGCGGCTCCCGAACTGGCAGACTTCTTTAACCTCGAACTCCTTCAAATGTGCTCTCACAACATGGCTGTGCCGATGTCTCGTGGAATAGCAGGCATGCACCTGCGAGGCTTCGACAGAACATGCACATGCACAGTCCCCAGGCTCAGTCCGTCTTGGAAGCAAGCTTGAGGCGCCGCTCGCGCTTTGGCAGAGGCTCGGGGATGTTTAGTGACACTACAATGACGGCCGAATTATCGGCCTTTGTGACATTGGCCGCAGCTTCCAGCACTGCTTTGGCAGCAGCTTCTGGGGACCGTGTCTCCCGTAGCACTTTGCGGGCTGTGATGATGGCTGTCTGATCGCGCAACCCATCCCAAATACCATCAGTGGCAAGCAAGACGAATTCTGTGGTGTCTTTGACACTCACAACGAAGACTTCAGGTGTACAGATGACCCCGGGAACTTTCTTCCCGGTCTCACCGGCAACATCCCCGAAAGCGCGGGAAACTTGCACCTTGCCATCTACATATCCACCTTCGACGTTTACGCCGATCTCCTCCAAGCGCTTTTTTTCGAACTTGTTCTTCTCGGGGGCATGGTCTGTGGTCGTCGTTGTCACCTTGCCATCTTCACATACGACTGCTCGACAGTCTCCTAGCTTCAACAGGACGAGCTCTTCCTCTTTCAGAAGAGCAACACATGCCACCGTTCCGGACGATGTGCCGGATGCAAACCTT
>CAJNJA010073153.1:0-21919 GCA_905231915.1 Symbiodinium necroappetens | reverse complement strand
GCGTGGCGGTTGTCGAGCCCTCAGCGAAGACTTTAGGGGTTTAGGGTTTAGGGTTTAGGGGTTTGGGGGTTTAGGGTTTAGGGGTTTAGGGGTTTAGGGAGCTTCAGAAAATGAAGCATCCGTAGATCGTATAGCAGGAGAGTGTCCCAGGCCCTACTGTCGGGACAATTCTGTGGTTCAGAAGCTGTCTAGGCATAGGGATGACAGGATTTCTGGCTTTGTTGGAAACAGCGCATAGGGTCAAAAAAGGTAGTAGTGCCCTTGCACGAAGAAGATCACTCCGTGGGATGCGTCCTGGGAAAGTTCCGTAAAACTCAAGCCCTGAATGCCGGAATCCAGATGTGTGTGTTTGGTGTGTGTCTAGCGACCGGGACAATGCTGAGCTAAAGCTCAGCAGCGGTACCAGACGACGACAATCACGGCTGCCAGGCTTGATGATGACGAGGGATGATGAAAGCACTTCGTTATCTTCCAGTTTTCCCGGGCTTCCCAACATTTCATGTCATGTCAGTGACCTTCGCTTCCATTACTCCGAACATGTGCAATCTTGATACCAAGGCAGCAATGTCAACCGCAATGGCTAGCGGCTAGTGACTGTTCCAGCGGCCTTGCTCCTTGCACTACTGTCGCTCTCACTAGCACGATTCCCTATCCTATTGCTACACCTTCTGCATGTACTCCTGGTGCTCTTCCTGCTATGACACAGGAAGACGCAGATGCAGCCATGACCATCGACAGGCTACTGTACCCAAAGCTTCCAGGTGCCCGACAAGGAGTGTCAAGGAGTTGAAGAGGAGGTGCGGGATGCTCAGCAAGCTCTCCAAGAAGGACCTGCGACTGCAAGCTCAGCAGCCCTGAAACCAAAGCCCAGGATACGAGTATCTTTGACAGGAACACTTTCATACCCGGAGAGAAGGACGAAGGCCTGCTTGGGGGATCTTATGGGCCGCTTTGGGCTGCTTCTTGGCATTAGGTGTAGGTGCGGCACCCCAGGTGTTCGCATTCTTGCGTTCCCTTTCAATCGAATTCCCTTCTGTTTTTCGGTGAGAGCCGACATTCAGGGATTCGGTAAGGGAGCGAAAGGGCCTAGCAGGGCTTACATGAAGCTCCACCGCCAGCTTGGGGCTGGAGGATGCGGGGTTAGAGCTTGGGAGTTTCTGCTCCAGATGTTTAACACCAAAGGCGCGCACAAGGCGACGGGCCCGAACAAAACAAGAATTCAACCGAAGCTGAATCCCCGAACTCCGAAAGATGTATTCCTCGTTGGTAGACGTCGGTCATGGGAGTTTTAAGTGCTATCCACGAGCCTTCACTCTAGGGCCCTCGCAAGCCGCAGTCGCTCGCGCCCACCACCACGATGCGAGCATTCACTGGGATTTTCGTCTCACTGAGCCTCGCTAGACGAGGGTGTGTGACACTTAGTTTCATGGTATCATTCTCTTACCGCCGATAGACAACTCCACGACGGGCCATGTGGCGCCACGCTGTATCATTCAGGTCTTGCCGGGGTGTAGGTGCTGCTTCAGCGCAGATGGTGAGAAAGAATGCTTTGCAGGTGTTCTGAGACCGTCGCGGACAAGTCCAAGTTGTACCCCGCCCTTCAAAGAAGCATTACAGCATCCAATCTTCCGCAATAGAGCCCCAAAATAGATCCATCTCCAAACCCTACGCCTTGCTCCCCAAATCCTGAACCCCTGCATTGCAATAGCCTTGAAGCCAAGCCCGAAACCGAAGGGACCAGGCTCGAAGCTTCGGTCTTGTCTTGTGTACGACAAGGGAGAGGAAACCTAAACCCCGCCCGCCCCCCCTCGGCCAAGCTTCATCTCAGAGGGGGTCAGTAAACCCTAAGCCCGTCGGCTCTTTAGTCGAAATCCGAAGACACAGCTTGGCATCCGGCAGCTTCTTCGCTACGATGGAGAGAGCCTGCGCCGTGGGGCTTGGGGCCATATTTAAGTTACCATTATAAGGAAACCATATTATTGACTATAGATCCCCATTATGGTAACTTAAATATAAATTCCTCTAACAAGAAGTAAGATGAGGTTCACGGTGAGGGCATTCGAGCTGGAGCTCGATCCCTTGCCTTGCTGTTCAGTTCAGGGCTTCGGGTTTTCGACAAACAAGGGCTCATCTGGCGTCTTGTTAGGGGATTTTATTTACGTTACCAGTACCATAATGGGGTTCCTTACTATGGTAACTTAAATAAAATCCCCTAATAAGAAGAACCCAGTAATCAGCACCTAGATCCCTGGCTCGAGGTTGGACAAGTTGAAATAGCCAGGTGCGCATATCAAAGGGCACGGACTCCATCCACCGTACCTCATACTCTTCACCCGAAGACTGGGGCCAAACCCCGAACCCTCGACCCTAACCCGAAATTTTGAGGCTAAGCCCTAAGCCCTAAAACCCTAAACTCCTAGGCCCTAAACTCTGAAACTGGAAGTCCTGAACCCCCAAAACACCAGGGCCCCGAGCCCCCCGGGCCTTTGTCTGCTCCGAGTCCCTGAGCAACTCCTGCCGCTCCTTTTCAAGGAGGTCTTCCTGGCACCGGGGGGAGTTTAGGTCTTTGGTTTGGGGTTTAGGGTTTAGAGGTTTAGGGGTTTAGGGGTTCAGGGGTTTAGGGGTTTAGGGGTTTAGGGTTTAGGGTTTAGGGTTAGGGTTTAGGGATTCAGGGCTTCAGGGTTGCGTGGCGTGAGATGGTCCCAGTCGATTCTATGATCCTATATAGCATCTGCAGATGTGCTCTCTCAACAACAGATGGGGCAGCGTAACACCATACTTTGCTGCACCTCGTCAAGTTAGCCTGAATCGGTAATGTCTGCCAATGTTTATGAGAATTTTACTGCACATACGCGTGCATGTGCGTACACACATACACACATAGAGCGGATGCTGACACAATGCATGCTGATGCTGACAAGTACTACTTCATTTTCAACACTACTGCCTGTCTGACTTTTGCAATGCTATTCTGTTACTGCTCGCCATAGAAGACTCTACAGACCCTACTCAAGGCATTTCTCCTTCTGCAATCAAAGCTTGCACCTTAGCCGCACCTTGCCACCATAAGTGCGTGCATAGCAAGTCTCACTCAGCGGATTGCACTCTAAGGCTATGTGCTTTTGAAGATGGAGTTGCACCACCCGTCACCTTTCAGATCCACAGCAACTATGAAATGCCAACACCTCGGTGGGAAGCTCTTCCTCGATGTTGCAGAAAGAAGCAACCTGCCGGGAGAGAGATCAGGACGGTGAGTCAGTGCTGCTGCCAATGTGACTCTGCCGCAATACGCATGCATTGCAATTGCTCCAGAGAGAGAGGCGGAACACCGCTCTTTGTTACTGTCACAGCTGCTCACGGCATTACCACTGTGTTCTACCGTACTGCTAGTAGTTTACCCAGGAAGCATGTCGCCAATTCGCAAGTTGCTGGAGGCGCCTGCCTCACACCGAGAGCATGAAATTGTGATCATGATGGCGTGCGAATGGCAGCGCCGGGCCTTCGGTGGCTCACGCAGGATCTTTTTCAGCTGCGGAGGCCTTGGTTCAACATGATGGCATGGTAGTAGCAGTAGTAGTATTAGTCGTCGTCGTAGTAGTGGCAGCAGCAGTAGTAGTAGAATAATAATAGGAGTAAGAGTAGGCAGACACAAGACTAAGAGTCGGTGGCAGGAGGAAGAACCGTAGCTGCAGCAGCAGCCGAAGCAGTGGACGTTGCCGACCCAGTATTATCAAGGAGATTAGCCCATCGGTCAGATCAATACCAAGTAGGAGCTGTAGCAGCCGTGTGAATAACAAGACTAATACATACCGTCACTGCTGGCGTTGAGTCGTTCTCATTCAAAAATGCTTGCGCTTCAGACTTTTCGCCTTACAGCTGCGGCAAGACCTCCGGAATAAGGTACTCTAACTAGAAGACACGCCATTCTGTCGAATCTACGAGTGGTAGCTAAGGCTTGAACCGGCGAGGCGCCACCTGCAGCAGCTCCCTGCGCAAAAGCTTGAGATTTCTGGCTCGGTGTGCTAGCATTATACAGATATATTATACAGTCACAGAGAAAAGCATCTGTACCCTGCCTTTGTTCGCGCCATTCTCGAATTTTAGACAAGGCTTCGGTGCTCTGGGCGGTATGAGGTGCAACACTCATGAAATAGGGGCCTGAATATTTTGCGTGTGCTGGCCTGTATACTTTTCCACCTCAGAATGGGGTGAAGGGCTTTGGGTTTACGCTTTAGATCTTTGGTGACGGCTCGGTGGGCTTCTTCCTTGGTCTTGAGAGGGATTCCACGGCCCCTTGAAAAAATGTTCAGGGAGGTCTTGCTTGGTCGGCAGGGTTTCAGGGTCTAGGGCTTCTTGCCGAAATCCGGCTCTCTCCCTGGTGTCGCGACTTGGAAGCCTTTTGACTCACTCGGAGTACCTTTCAGGCGCCCCCGCAACACCTCTGTTTGCATACAGACCACCAGCCTGATTTGTCTTCTCCATGGGGGTTTCGCATAGGGGCTGCAATGAACGTCGTGCAGTAGCTAAGGAACCTGTTCTGCTACACTGGTACATCCTACAACCGCAAAACCGCAAAGCGGGTGGTTATGGAAAGGCAAGGAAGTAGCCCATGGAAAAGGCTTGGACCGTTCTGGGAAGTCTGGGAAGTACTAGGGGACTGATTTAAGTAACCATGCAAACAGAGCAGGCTTCCTAAATCTGTGTTCCTGAAATGGCATGTGCCTGTAGATCGACGAGACGGAGGACGTCAGCTCTGTCTCCAACTGGGCGAAGCATGTCAGACGTTGGCTCTTGGTTGCCGAAGGTTCGGACCTCTGAGGCTGAAAAATCCTGAATTCCGGCGCATCGTGCAAGCTTCAACTTCAACCATTTAGAGCAAGCTCATTCTGGCGGTGGCCCAAAACCACTAATCCGCTTGAAAGACTGAGCCCTTCCTTGGCAGTTCTGCTTCCGGCCACTTCGGAGTTGCATTTTGGGTTGAAGCATGGCCTTTTGGAGATGTTTGTAACAAAAATGACTAGCAAGCATAGAGTAACAGCAACACTGTTATTCACGATAGCAATACCAAGGCAGCTGACTGCACAAGAACCAATTTGGCTACTGAATTCCATGATGCCCTAAACACCTAGACCTAAACTCAGTGTGATACCGAAATAGGATTTTACCTTGGGGCTCGAGGGTTGCACTCAGAATGCCGGACTCCCTTTCCGAAAGCATTCTGCTACACGTTGACGCTGAAAAGATAGTCTAGGGGCCTGAACTAGTAGTTGGAATTGGGGTCTTGGGTAGTTATGCTCTAGTAACTAGTATCAGTATCATAAGGCGCCCTAAGGAGCAATATTGGTAACTATTCCGGCAACTAATACTATAAGTATCATCAACCCTCATGTTCATTCCACTACTCTGCGTATTGAATATTCATTATTCGGGTGTCGGTGCTTTGTGCCACAAGGCAGTCTCGGCTCTGGACGAAAAGGGCTGTCTTGCCGCAGATCCGCAGCACGCCCTGTCACACGCAGGAGAACAAAGAACAGCTCTGAAATCGAACCTCCGGGGGGTTGAACGAACGAGATGGAACTTCGGGACACCACAGTTAGATCGACTGTATTTTTGACTGTTGGGCCAGGTCCTGTATCTGTTCCGCCATGGAGGAAATCCACACGCACAATTCTTGCGCGGGTCCGAAGGTCGTTGGTGGCGGCGGCAGCAGCATTGCGAGTCGAGCTTCAAGTAGTTAGTTATACGGGGTAACAGCCATCCATTGCCGATGGCTGTGAAGACAGTAGGTAATCTTGATGATGCCGGTTTTTTCGGAGGATGGCACGATGCAACCACTCGCGCACACCCGAACTCCAAGCTCACCGGGAGATTCCGACGAACTGGGGCCTGGATCTAGATATGTTGATCATTATAAGGGCCCCTGTGAT
Organism: Symbiodinium necroappetens; assembly: GCA_905231915.1. Classification (NCBI taxonomy): domain Eukaryota; class Dinophyceae; order Suessiales; family Symbiodiniaceae; genus Symbiodinium; species Symbiodinium necroappetens. The sequence continues at coordinate 15,992 of CAJNJA010073153.1, read as the reverse complement.
ATCCTTATCAAAAAATCCCCAACAGCCCCTTGATCCCAATCCCCCAACCGTCTAAACTTGGCCTGCAGTAGCCGCCGGGTGTAGTTCTGAAAGAGCGGGTTCCTCAGGTACGCATTCTGGGAGTCTGTGAGCTTGGCTTTCAGGAGGTGGTCGCCCTCGGAGTTACGGTTCGGAGTTGCATTCCATGTAAGAACCTCCCAAAGTCTGCCCAAGCCCAAATACAGTTGGTAATATCGTGCCATTATAGACCCTTTATACCCCACAGTACCCTAAACCCTAACGGCCCCACAGAACCCCATTCTGAGTATGAAGGCTCCCCATCTGACGGAAGCGGTATTGGCAGGACCCGGCTGCGTTGAAGTTGCATGGACTGTCGCGGGTGTAGTCATAGGAACTTGAGAAGGTCCAGGGAAGCTGATTTATGCAGAATGCAGGCTCTGATGAAAGAACCTCCTGTCTTTCAATGGCATGAATGTTGAGCCCCCGATTCTAGAAACCCTCGCATCATTTTCAACATCTGAGCTGCAAAGGTTGCAAGGTGCTGTTTGGCAAACGTCGTGCATGGCCTTCAGTTCCAACTGCACTCGCCTGGTAAATCTTCAAGTTTCAAGTGCTGCATTGTACGTTCCTGCGCAGACACACATATGTTGCCAAAACCACGTGCAGAAACTGCTTCTCTCAACTCGACCTGCATTCATATCCCAAGCTAATCATCCCAAGCATCAGGCTCCGCACTCACTTTCGAAAATTCCGCATGTCTGAATCAAACGAGTTCTTCGTGCGATCTCTGAAGAGCGCTCGCAAAAGCCTCTTCCCTTCGTCTTAGCCTTCAGGCAGCCAGATTCAATACACCCAACTTGAGGCTTCAGAAATTATGGGTGTATACGTCTCTGCGAATCACAGCCGAGGGACAATACCCAGTGAAGCAAGCGCACATGGCCCTGATCAAAACAGGATTCGGAGCCCTTCGAAGCTTGTGTTCTTCTAGAATTCTTCCCCAAAGTTCTTATGTTCGGATTGCAGGGACTAAATTGCAATCTCGGAGCACACCAAACTCATTGTAAACTCCACTACGTTGGCGCTTGCAGCTTGGCGAATCACACTCCCGCCATAGTGTCGCATGTGTCGCCGTCGCCATTTTTTTCGGCAGGGCCAAACTATTTGCGCCCGCTGTTCTAAGGGTTTTCGGAAGTTTTGAGACTGGACACCGTGCTCCAGCCGCTGTCCCGTGCTTGTGCTTGTTTCACTGTCTGGGACGAAGCATCCCTAACCCTAAACCCTACACCCTAAGACTCAAGCGGGCAGGTGACCAAAGTGAACCTCTTCTCTTTGACCAGGATGCTCATGATTGTTCTGGCTGGCATGATTACAATGTAATCCATCATTTAAGAGCAAAACAGTAACAGGAATACCGCCAGAATGTAGCAGGACTACCGTCGCTATGTATCGTCACCACTATAGTCTCTAGCAATGAAGCTTGTTCTTAGTCTCGCCAGGATGTTGTGAGGCTATCTGGGGTTTGTGCTAGATTCTAGATCAAGGCTCCATGAATGAGTCCTGATAACAGCATACTGGTCCCTGGATCCCAGATCATATGGGTAGCTCTCCAAGTTGGCGTCCTGTGTCAGAATACCAAAGGAGCAGGTCAGTCCTTCGTCTTATGTTACCCCTGCTAGGCCCTAGACAGCTTTGCTTGAATAGACTCACCCCCAAACCGTAGTCAAAATCACGAAGGCCCCTCTAAAGCCCCCTTAGCCAAAAGCAAGCCCGGCTCAGTGCCTTGTTCATGTTGCCGCTCTCATGGTGTTCGACGAGCAGGTAGTCGTCCAAGTGGTAGCAACATCTCAACCTCGACTCAAGCGAATCTGAATTCCAAAACCTGAACCGACCCACAAGCCAGCATTGGGCATGGGAATGGTTGGCTTACCATCGAGCAGAAGCCAGAAAGTTGGAACATCATGATCCGGATGCTCTTAACTGAGGTATAGGGAACCCTAGCACGAACATTAATCCATGTTCCAAAGTCCTGGATCTCCCTGTACTTCGGTCAGGGGCAAGCGGAGCAAGTGAGGCAACAGGAATTCTGTTTGGGTCTTCCGGACGACCCGTGGGGGCAAGTAGGGCACACATAATAGGCGGATGCAGCTGGCGTCCGCAGGACACAAAACGGGCTCGCTGTGGAAGGCTGGGCATCCTTTCGATGGCATCAAAGCAAACGTACAGCCAAGGATCTTGAGTCACTTGTCAGACCCTGAAATCTTCTGACCTGGACCCAGCACCCGAACTCACCTACAACTTAAGACAACAGTTACTAGTAGTCAGGGCTCCCATCCTATCCTTACTTGGGCCTCTGTGTTCCTATCCCTCAGCACCGTGCCGACTCACCACATCCGGCGTGGGCATCTGAAGCCTGGCTGGTTTCAGCTGGAATTAGAAGGCGCTTCGCGTTGTTGTTGTAAGTGGATTAGGGCTTCTGGGGGGCATGGTATGAGGGTAGAGTTACATGAAACAAGGTGCTTGACAGGGGCCCAGAGAAGGCTTGGGACGTCGAGCTTCGGGCTCAGAGGTTATCTCGAGTGGAGTGTACAAGGCTTGCTTTGGTCCAAAGACGGTAGGTCTAGGGCGTCCAGAGCTTTGGGGCAAAATCCTGTGCCCTGAAACCCAGGAGAGCCTGAAGTTCTAAAAGTAGGAATGCAAATCAGGTGTCTGGGCATTGCATGCAAGACATCTGAAACGGCCTTTTCAGTTGGAGTTCCGGAGATCCTGTTCATGCCCCTACACCCTAAACCTGAAACCCTCACAATCCTAAACCCTCAAGTTTCAACTCTAAGCCCTGAACGTCAAACACCCAAACCCAACATCGTGCTCGACCGTCTGCAACTTTGAAGAACGACCGGCGCAGGACTGTTGGGGCCGTACTAGTTAGAATAGGGTTGCATTCATAAGTATGCTATGTCACTATAGGGAAATCCTTGAAGAACGGAAGGCTCACAATGTAGGGAGCCGTAGTATTCAGAACAGGGTTTTCGGGTAGGGCGCAATATGCTGTAACTCCAAGAGGGCCATAAGGCAATGATGTTACCAATCATTTTGGCATTTAGGCTTCTATATACCCTTCTTCCTTTTCGGAACAAGGGGTTCGAGCTTTGGACAAGTGGCTCTTTCATGCAACAGCCACAGAGGTGTTCAAAACCATGATATAAATTACATCGCTTCAGAAAAGTGTGTGTGTGTGTGGATGGGTGGGTGGGTGAGTGACGGTGAGTGAGGGGTTTGAGGTATGCGGTTCGTGATTCAGGTGGCTGCTGCCGCAGGTGGATCTGAGGGCGGGGCACAATGAGCCCCACTGCCTGGCATTCAAAGTCTTGTCTATGCCTATGCTGCAGCCTGGAACCTGAAGGCTTTGCAATGCGCTGCTCAAGGAGATGGTGTCGTCGTGACCCGTCCGAAGGATACCAGACATAACGGCGGCATGGCAACGACGTTTCCAGCATCCCTCACCGCTAGACTTTGGATCGCTCTTCGACCGACGATCTGAGCCAGCGGATGTCATGTCGGTCTGCAGGGCTGGGTGGTGGTCGCGAGGACATTCGGTTCTGTTCTAAATTCTTCCGCTGGCTTTGAGACAAAAGTGGTGGGGGGATTGTTGTTCAACATGCTAAGCACGGGGCTATGGCCCGCATAGAAGATGGCCGAATTGCGCGCCCCACTCCTGCCTGCTCGTCAAACTCCGCCACGAAGACTTCCAAATCACTATTTCTGTGCTCCTTCGATTGCAGGCAGGCTGGCGGTGCAGAAACCCAGCAAGAACAAGTCCCGCTTGCGTTCCGTGTCAGACCAGATCCTTTTCCAGAGGTAACTATCAGCGTGAGCCTTTCGAAACGAGGTTGACACACGATGGTTCTGGCCTGTCTTGCAACAACATCGAACATGCTCACAAGAATGTGTTGACGTGACGTCCCTAACAACACACAACCCCTCCATCGTCACTAAATTATGCGGGCCACCACTGCCACCACCGTGACCACGATCACCGTCGTTGACACCACATTTTTCTGAGCAACACTTACAGAAGGGAACCATTTCGCCAAGCCGATCACTGCATAAAGCATCAGCATCAACCCGATTTCGATGATGAGCGTCGTACTCGTAACGATTATCGTCGCATTCGCAACCATCACCACGATCGTTGGCATTTCTCAGAAGCAACACCATCAGCATTAACGTGAGCATCGCAGTTTTCATCAGCAGGGGTCCCATCATGCTTATCATCAGGGTTGTCGTCTCTGCTTCATCAGGATCAGCATTTCTTTAGGAGGGTCCTGGTGCTGGGGACCGTTGGCCCCCAGTCCCGTAATCCATATCCGTACCGTATGCATGAAAGCTGCGCTGTGTATATATGACTAATAGGAATTAGGATTCAATTACATAACATTTCATTGCGTCACGTCACATCACATTACATTACAGTACATTACAGCACGTACATACATACATACATACATACATACATACATACATACATACATACATACACACACACACACAAATACATGCATGCATGCATACATACATCCTCAGTTCTGCATTGAAAAACATGTATGTGCAACAAGCAAGCCCTGCCATAAAACTGCATGCATGCTTTCAGAGGGTGTTGACTATGTTGACATGCGTATTGCGCACCGCTATGCCAGCCACTGCACAAGCCTGGCATCTGCACAGAGAAAAAACACAACTTGTCACGGACTCAGCCCGCGGCTCTGATATAGGTCTGGCACTCCTTCATAATCTCCTGAAAGGCAAGAGTTGGGAATCGGGTTTAGGAGTTTGATAGGCTTGAAAGGTCTAGGGCTTGTCAGTTGTGGGTCTGGGGTCTAGCTTAGGCTGAGGTTTTAGTAGCAGGAGAGAGAGAGAGAGAGAGAGACGGCAGCTGGCCAGCAATCCTTTTGCTATGGGGGAGAAGGGCTCTACTGTTTGGTCCTTCCGAAGGAACCCAGAACCAAAACAGGTAGCTCTGGATGTCTACCCGCTGCGTATCAACCGCTACTCAGCTTTCGCGTGCGACCTTGACGATCGTTGCTGCTTAGCATCCCCGCCACATGTCGAGAAACGTCCGGAATGCTACTCTCAGGATGAAGCATAACATCGCAATCGAAAGAAATGTTCCGTCTCGAGCTCTGATTTCTAAACCCTCAAGTGATGCAGTGCATCACGTCGTCCTTCTGAGCCTCCTCTTCGAAAACCTGGGGCTTCAGCAGTTCGCGAATTCCAAGGGTCCTAGTTGTCATCGCTGCTGTTGTCCTTATCGTTTCATTATGGTGAATATTTCGGGGGGGGGGGGTCGAACTGCTCTGCGGTTCGGGTCTCGGGTTTCGACGTTAGAGATTAAGGCAGGCGGTGTAGAGTGTAATTTAACTAGTCCAGCAAACAGTGGCAGCACTATTAGGATTCGCAAGTTAAGTGTGAAGGGCGCGCGGAGTTTCCACAGTGGCACGGTGCACATGAGCTCTCTGCCACGGTGCCGGGGATGAATACTGGGGACGAATGCTTCCTTTGCTGCCAAATATATGTCTTAGGAATGAACCCACTGCTCCCGCCTTGTTGACATGGAGGGCTTGCGGAACTAGAGATCCCAACACCTCAAGTTCTTCCTAGCCACATCTCCGTCAGAAAATTATCAAGTCGAGTGCAGCCCCAAAAAGCCCTACTGCAAGTTCGAGCCACCCTCACACTCACACCCCAAACCCCTCAGAACCCTTGAGAAGTCTATCAGTCTAAGACCTTATGACGCTTTATGAAGCCCTACCATCCCGAATGAAAACTCTGTAAACCCCGAAACCCCAAAGAAGCTCCAGGCCTCCAGAAGCGGTTTCACGTTCTCGAGAAGGTGAGGCTTTAGAAGCGACACCTTTCAGGAGCGGGTTAAAGGTTTCGTATGCGGAGACCATGAGCAGTTCGCCAACCCGATCAAAACTGCAATCAGATACAATCGGAATCGGAGTCTGTGGATTGCATGCATGTCCTGAAGCGCTGCCTCATGCACTTCCGGGTTTGGGGCTTAGGGAACCAAAACCTTCCAAGAACAACCCAAGCCCGCAGCCCCCATCCCCAAGTTATGAACTTCAATCCTTATTCAGGGTGCGCCTTTTTCAGTTATATAAATGATTCAAGAACTATGCAGAGAAGGGCTCTTTCTGCAATTGTCCGTAGGAGTGCAATGCAAGCTTCTACTCGGCGTCAGAAGACACAGCGGCAGAATTTTTTTTTGGGGGGGGGGGGCTTCAGGGCTTGTGGCTTTAGGGCTTTATGGCTCGGGGTACCTTTCCTGCAGCCTTTATAGACCCAAGAAAGTCTTGAAAGCGTGCACCTGAGGCCCCGAATCCAAGCACAGACTGCAGTGATGTTGATGATGTACAGGCAAGGCTCTTAACAGTAAGAGTAGCAACAGCAGGAGTAAGTTCAAGACCCCAAGGTTCCCGAGTTTGAACAGGCCTGCGGCGGCCCCAGCAATGCTGCTCGATGGATCAAGAAGAGCACATGGCCTCAGGGGATGAAGAAAACTGCTTGGCTTCGGGCTCGGTTCTTTAAGTCTCTTCCCCCGTTCCTTCGACCCATGCGCTCCGAAGGACTCTCGATCCAGTCCAGCTGAAGGGGAGGTGTTTCGAGACCATCTGTTGGGAGCTCTCAACGAGGGCCAAAATTAGCCAACTGCCCGGCCACCCGAAAAGTAAGGAGGGCACCGAAGGTGTTCTGCGGCTGCGGGGGCACGATCGAAAACCTGAGAGTGGGTGACAGCTTGGCAACTTTAAAACTTTAGCAGTTCGCAGGAAGATCCTGGAGCACAGGAGTGGGCGGTCGCATCTGAGCTGAACGACGGGGCTCAAGAAGTGTTGGCTTGAAGCTGAGCCACATCGAACGCCCCTAATGGATCCTACACTTTTAACAAGGGAGAAGCTACCAACCAAACCCAAAGGCGCAGATGGAATCGTCTCGTATAGGTCACAAGGCCAAAAGTCTGTTCTCCAAGCGCACCTGATACTACTGATTAACCATCACGAGATTAAGATGTGTAGCAACAATACTACAGAAACATCTGGCTCATCATCACCATCATCATCTCACCGGTATGTGTGAGGTGCACCCAAATCATAATTCTGGGCTCCGGGCGCATTCAGAAGCGGAGTATTGGGCGCCGTGTGCGGCTGCGTAATGATGCAGTAGTCCTTCACTGCAGGTCCAGAAACAATAACTGTGTCTGAGGAGCGTAGAATGTTGGGCACTGGGGGTTGCGGGCTTCCCAATGAGCTGCTGCCAGGTGGCTGTACGTGCGAACCTGAAGCCTTTCGAGACCAAACCCAAGCCCAAGCTGGCTTTGGACATGCTTCCGGAAAATTTTGGCCCAGCTTGTGGTGTCCCGCAAGTTCCTGGACACATCCATATACAGCCCGCAACAAGAAGTGTCAGCCAACCAGGCGAGGCAGATCGCGACCCAGACGCAGACATTTCCACCAGTTTCTTCGCCGGCCCACATGTCAGTGCGAACATTTTTGAGATTGCTTGTGCGAAAAGCCAGCGCGTTGCACAGACAGACACGCGCGCATGCGCACGAATGCGCGTTTTCATACCATACTACAAGTCTTGGTACGAGATCCAAGGCCCTGAGTCCTTGTCGGGGAACAATGAAAATGCCGGCCTTGGTGAGCAAGCCACTACTTTCGGGAACTGACACTAAGAATTGGGTTTCGGGCCATATTTTCATGGTCGAATTCTCTATGGACCATACTGGGGACTTCAACACTGTTCAAAGTACGGACCTGCTGTGTCCCGTAGGCCGGAGTCTCAGTTCTCTTGCAATCCTGAGCTTTCTGGGGTTTAGGGGCCTAGGCTTTAGGGTGGACCCGGGCCGTGGGCGTGATTTAAAGGCCCTGAATCCCCAAAACCCCCTGTAATCCCAAAGCCCCAAACTCTACACCCTGCAAACCTCAAGTCCTATGTATCCTGTATCCCAAAACACCACTAAACATCTATTCCTAAACCCTAAACCCTAAACCCTGTGTTGGAATCAAGGAGCAGAAGGAAGTCCAAAGCTTGCGTCTGGTAGGCCTAGCCGGCTCAGGCCGCCACGCGAAGTTCAGGGCTTTCTGTTGGGGGTCCTTTTTATTGCAGAGTTCAGTGCCGTTGAGATCCACAGCGGGCTTCTCTTCCAAAGGGCCACAATTTTGGGATTGGCCTGTCTTCTAAAAGTTTGAAGGCTGAGGACGTAGAGCTGGCCGGAAGCCAGATTTTCAGACAGGAAACCGTACTCCGACGGCTGAAGGTTTCAGTCGCGCCTGAGAAGTTGCATGCACGTAACATGTACCAAACCGCAAAGCCCTAAACCCTAAACGAAAGGAAACCAATCCCCTTTTTTTTGGAAGCCCTGCAAGGTGGCACAGGCTGCCTGATCCAAGCAGAACATATTGACGCAGAAGACATCCTCGCATGGCGGCCGGATGTATCGAAGGAACAAGAAACACCCAATTCGGGACAGGCCTTCCTGGCACACTTTTCGATTATAGCACCCGCATTACCAACCTGAGAGTGCCTTTCCCACCTTGGGCCTCGCTAGAGATGGTTGAAAAGGCAAGCGGTGTGGCGGGATCTCATATTTGGGCACCTTGATCCATCTTAATCGAAACGGATCTCAAAACGAAGCATGGGGAGGGATGTCACGAACCAACAAACTTCACTGAAGATCGGGTACTAGGATCCCTCCTAGCCCACAGCTAAAATCCTGAATCAAAAGCACTACACCCTATATCCTTTATAAGAAGCATGAGGGCTCCTTGGTGTGCTGCGGCATATTGGAAAGCCAGGAAGGTGAGTTCGGGTGGTTCACGAAGAGACCCTCTTCGGAGCTCATGATCTGCGAGCATATGGACTCCGACGCCAAGGTTCTCCAAAGCCGTGCTGGGGCTTCGAGTTTAGGGGTAAATAGCTTTCGGGGCAGCTGCTGCGTGGCTCCAGAGTTTATATGGGCTTACTGACCATCACCCGAGTATCGACGAAGAGATGGTGGAAGCCCCGCTTTCCTCCTTGCCTAGTCGGAAAAGCACTGCCGTTGAGCGGGTTGGCCAGAATCCGGCTGGCTCCACTTACGGTTTTGGGTTTTTCTCTGACCTCGTAGAAGCACAAGCAATGCAGCAGTTTGACATGCGGGGCGAAGGCATCTGAAGGACTGAATAGACACAGTGAAGGGGGTCACAGGCTACAAGCAGGATCGTACCTCAACTCCTGAGCCTCAAGACTTAAGAGGCCATGGCGGTTCAGAGAAGCGGATTTCGGAATTTCACGGCTTGAAATTCTTCTGACCTGGGAGGGGCAGTCATGTGCGGTCCCCCGATCCAGGACTAGCCTGCCAGGAGGGGCCTGTAAAAATCACACCTTGTCCCTGCTTCGGGGTACAATTCGGTCGACCGACATATAGCCATGACTGAATCAATCCTACCAGTACCCGGTGTGGTATCCCCTCTGACTATCTGGCAACCCTAAACCCCAAACTCTAAGCCCTTTACCTTGTCACTAAGTGCCCCGACCTTTCAAGCGTTACATGCTGATCTGAGTGCTTGAGAAAGTAGGAGATCTTGTCGGATGTGTGATATGCGGAACCGTACATACGGGATCCATCATTCCAATAAGATCCCCCTGACAGTGCCCCCTCTATTCCCAAATTGCCAAAAAATTCCATCCGGCAACCAACCCCCAAGACGAAACACCCAGAAGCCCAAACACATCCAAACGCTGCAAAACCCCCAACAAAAACCCCTTAATACCCTGTGCCACTTCCAGATCAAACCCTGTCTACCAACAAAGCCTGACTTCCAAACCGCAACTTCGGACCCAGTCTGCAGTCAGCCCAGCCGATGCCTTGTCGAGCGCCTCCTGAAAGGTAGGGTGAGACTGTGCATTCCTTTAAACGGGGTTCTATTCCAAGCTTACTCCTGTTTTGGGCTAAACCGCAAACTCTAAACCCTAAATCCCTAAAGCCTAAACCCACCCTTTTTCGTGCTGAAATGATAGGATTGGGGTTCTAGGAGTCCGGGTTCCTTGAAGACTTTCTTGGAGGGATCCTCGTAGAGTTCAGGGATCTATAGGGCTTTTAAGGCTTCGTCTTGGGCAGTGTTTTGGGGTTTGGGATGGGGTTTCGGGCTTTTGGGTTTAGGCTTCTAGGACTCTAGTGTCTAGTGGTTTGAGTATCATGTGAAAAATGTCATTCCTTTGTACTTGTAGAAGCTGGAACTCGGAGAAGGCTTGTCCAGAACCTTGTTAAACCCGTCTTGGAACCTGGAAATGGGGTTTCCGAAAATAGGGGACCCTAATATAGTACCCTAAATAGTAGGATCCTTATTAGAAGAAGGACCCCCAAAAATAAGGCACCCCGAATTTTCGGAAACTCCCAAATAGGAGATACCCTCCTGGAAGCCATCTTCGGGAACCACGGCCAGTGGGCTGCTGAGATCGACGTCCGCCCACCTGCGCTGACGGGCCGTTTGTAGGGGGTTGAAGTAAAGGCTTGGGCTCAGGGTCTTCAGCTTTAAGAGTTTCGGGTTAGGCCTTTTGTTTTTGTTGCTGTTTTGACTGTAAGGCTCACGACGGAAATCGTGCACTAGCTTACCGAACTGCTACTACTGCTGCTGCTGCTACTACTACTACTCCTGCTGCTGCTGCTGTTGCTGCTGCTTCTTCTACTTCTACTTCTCCTTTTGTTGTGCTGGTGTTGCGATGGTGGTGGTGCTGCTGCTGCCGCTGCACTGCCGAGCCTAACACTACAACACCACTGACGCTGCCGCTACGAGCAAGGAGAATCAGCAATGATGACCCGAAAGCTGAACACCCAAAGCTCTGCACAGCCCACCAGTGCAGGATGACGATGAGCTTCGCCAGAAAATCCTCCCAATCAGTGCAACCGTGAAAACAGCAAGGGTCATCTCCGAGAATATGGCAGCCATACCGGGCGTGACAGGATGCCGTTGGGGAGTATCAGTACTCATCGTCGTCTCCGTAGTAGTCGTCGTCGAGGCCTTCATCGCTGTCGTCGTCTTCCGAGGAGAAGAGACATTTCAAGCTGCGGGAGTCTCAATCCTGAGCCCTGGGTCCAACACCAATTAACCCTAAACCCAGCCGTCCACAAGCCTCGACGCTTCTGAACACAAGCCCGACGTCTGTCCCTGTCCTGCGTGAAAGGGCCCTGCTCCTCCTGCGAGAGCGCCTTAAGAAAGACCTGAGTTGCGCTGTAGCGGCACATGGCTTGGGGTTTGGTTTCTGGTTTAGGGCCTTCAGGCTTTCAGATTCAGGGCTTGGTTGGTGTTCGGGGTGTGGGAAGTTCATACATAATAGTAACTAAAGAATCACTGCGGCTATGTGCCTGACTGAAACTCAGCGACCACCCATGGTCCACAACGTTCCTGAAAGAACACACAGGAACACACAGATCTGTGTGCAAATCATGCTTGCTTACAGAGGAAATCACCTGCTTGCATACATGCATATTCGGAGTCTGCATACACGTATATACACATAAACAGTTCAGTAAGTATGTGTGTGTAAATATATATATATATATTTACATAAGTATGTACATATACTCTATGCAGATATACATGGATGTGTCATTGTTCCACGCTCCCCAGAAAGCCTTCAATCTATTCAGCAAGCTCCGCTTGACGGCGCTATTGAGGTCAACCTACATGTACTTTGGGGCCCTTAATAACTACAGTACGGTCTTGGGGTTTTTTACCCTGTACATATGTAGGGACCAGAGATCCCTAATACGACATACGCGGCCATAATGGAATAGGAATGAGGAAGGGTGTACTGCATTTCAGCCATATAGAGACTAGAGGGGGATATGATTACTAATTGATTACTAACTATTCTGGCCTCTATAGGCTTTCCGGGCTCCCGCACCACAGCATCCACCTGCACTGGCTCGACGCCTGGAGCACCGTCGAGCCTCAAGTGGCACAGAAACTCTGAAGTAACTGTCTTTGTTTGTGTCTTCCTTCCGAATTCACTAGATGAAAAGGTTTGCTTTGAAGACAAGAAAACCCAGCTCATATTCAGCTTAATTTAAGAAGCCATCGGAAGGAAAGCGAATCACTCGCTGATATTATGGACCGCTCAGAGTGACTAGAGTCGACTAGCGTCAAAGTCTTTAGCAGACCTCGGAGGAGGGGGCTCGGGGTGTCAACAGTTTGTTGGTTTTTGCCAATCTTCCCTGGACCAGCCTAGACTCCCCAGGTCCCAACCCCATTCCCGCAAAGTCTTGATGAAACGGCTTTCGCAACGTTAGAACTACGCGGCGACGATTGATGACATTGAAGACCAGCTACTGCTGACATTAACCGTCATTAACCTCCAAAACCTGAAGCCCTGAACCCTAGATCGGGCTACAGCCCTACGGTCCTTCTTCCCGGCCTACCCTAAGCCCCGAACCCGAGAATGTCTCTACAACCGGCATTAACACCCTCCAGGCTGCCGAGACACAGCAGAGGAGGCTCCTCGTCTTCTTTCGCCTCTGCACGCTGGTCCTCCGTCTGCAGGGTTTCAGGGGTTTGAAAAGGCGTGGCATTGTCGGGGATTATGAGAGAGTTCAACACTTTCGGTTTAGGGTTTCTGCTTGGGGCTTTGGGTTCGGGATTTGGGTAGTTCTCTAAATCAGGGTCCCTGTTTGGGTCCCCAATATAGTACGGCACCCTTATACAAAGGCCCCCCCAAAAGGGATCCCTAATTTAGAGAACCACTCATCTAGCTCTCGAGGCGTGGGATTCAGGGTTTCGGGCATGACAGGCTTCGCTGCTAAGGCTGGTTATCGGCTTTTTCTTGCCACTGTCGTGCTCCTTCCTTACCTTCGGTCTGTAATCACAGTGGCAGTCCTGGTAGCGATGTACAGTACCATGTTTCAGTCTGTTTCAGATTCAGACTGTAGTGATGGTTGCGGCGATGGTGAAGGATGACGATGATGACGAGTAGTACCCCAACCCGCGTTCTCCACACTGCGTATTCGTCAACGAATAAAGAACCATACCCTGGAGCATGGTTGTTCAGAGCCGAAATCGAACACCTCACAAGCTGCACCTGTATTTGCTCTTCACTTCACTATATCACTACACACCACACCCAACTCCAGCAGAGACAACTGCAATCCACAAAGTCAGATCGTTGGGAAAGTTTTTCTCTTGCGCCGGCGCAGCTTGTGACTCGTGCCTGCGCAGACATTTGGAATTGGCTCTGAAGCAGGGATTTGGAGGTGTGCGGTTTGCGGACACGAGACGTCAGGTTTGCGGAGGAACTACTTTTCGTAAACAAGGTCCTGCATGACCGTCGGTAAAACATTGGAAGTTGTGGTACTTTCAACCTTCCTTCTGACAATGCCCTGAAACCCTCAGCGCCGATAAGTCCTTGCAAAACTCAATGCCCTTAAACCCTAAATGCCGTGGCCCTAAACCGCAAACAAAGAAAGCAAACCAGTTGAACCCGACTAGAATCAACCGTATAGACGGTCTAGGGTCTGCAACAGACGACTTGTCTGGCAGCTCCGAGCTCCTCTGTCTGCCAAACTACGCCTCCGTGGCTTTGGGCCTCTACACCCTTCACCTAAACCTTCATCGGAACACAAGAAACCTACAATCGTACTCCTTGGACCGTCAACATGCCTCAACCCTGGCAGTCAACCAGCATTCAATGCTTTCGCATCCGTGATGGCCTGGCCTGGTTGTTAGCCGTAGACTGCTTTGTGGATGTCGTCCTCCGCAGTATCGTTTTAAGGCTGTCGCTCTCCGGCTTTCGTTTCGCATTTAAGGTTTCATGGTCAGGAGCTTTAAAGGGCTTTAGCCTTAGAGCTGCTCCTCAAGAGCCTAGCAGGATTGACAAGCTGTTTACTCTTTTCGGCATCAGTCTCAGCCATGCCAGGCCATATGAAACAACAAGATGAACCAAAAAAACATCAGTGATACAACCGTGGGTGAACCTGCTCAACTTGTTGAGCAAGCAGGGTGCCCCAACACGTCTCGCAACTATACGGATGTTGCTTAAACACTTCTTCCTCTTCACTTATTGGTGCTCATGAATGTACTATATGGCATAGCCCCCTCAACATATTGCCCTTGCACTTTATCTCGAAACCGAGCCCCCGGCCATCCAGCTCGGCTCAGGTACCATGTAGGCCATCCTTAACAGGAGCTCCGGCTTAGGCTTCGGGTGCGCCACGTCAGTCAGCTGCTGATTTGGATCTTGAAACACCCTTTAGCTAAAGGAAACTACAGGTGGGGAGTTTAGGGTATACAGGGCTTCTATAAGGTATATGGACCTTCTATAAGGCTCCTCTGACGGTAACTATGTCCTAGATTTAGCCTGCTTCCCTAAACCCTAAACCCTGAGCCCTAAACCCTGGTCGTTTAGAGGTGGGTGGGCCGCTCTGGCAAAGAGACTGATTTGGGGTTGTCCTTGACTCCAGTCCGACTAAGGAAAAACTAGCCTGGGGCGAGTGAACAAGAAAGGCAAACAACGTAGGGGCCTTAATATTTAGAATAGGGTTTCGGGGTATACTATACTACAATTAACATAAGGCGCAGCTCCGAAATGGAATAGGCAATTCTTCAGGCCCTTATCTTAAACCAATTCAATGCAACACCACTGCCGCGATCAACCTCAGCGGCCGCAACGAGAAGATGACCCTAGCCGCATCAGCACAATTGGCACTCGCAGAAGACCTTTGAAAAACCGACGAAACCACGCACGAACACCTAAACCCTAAACCTGAAACCTTAAACCCTAAACCCGGAACCCTAAACCCTAAACCCTATTACTAAACCTTAAACCCGGAACCCTAAACCCTAAACCTTAAACCCGGAACCCTAAACCCTAAACCTTAAACCCTAAATCCTAAGCCCTGCATCTTGTGCCCTTCTGCCGAGTCTCAGAGCATGGCGGCAGGCGCCTCCCTCCGGCCGCACCTCCGGGGAAAAGCGGAAAAAACTTGGCTTTCAATGCCCTCCGGCTGTTTCCCATTTGTTAAAGTTTAGGGTTTAGGGTTTAGGGTTTAGAGTTTAGGGTTTAAGGAAGTGAAGAGCCGGGTAGGGGGGCCCTTAAATCGAGATCCCGACCTACGAGTCCGGGCGTGATGCTGTTGGTTTTTGGGCTCTATTCCCACGGCCTGGTCTAGGGCCTGGTCTCTTGAACTTAAGAATTCGATTCTTCTTCTTTCGCTATTCGGGCCTCGATGGGAGGTTTATGAACCGTTCGGAGGACGCAAGATCTTATGCCGCAGGGTGTTGAGACTACTCGCAGTGTCAAGGCACCTTTGGGTTTCGGGGTTCGGAGTTGCAGACGCGAGGACTCCATGGTCTTGACCTCATTCGCAAGTTTTTTTGCCGCGGTTCAGCAGCGTCGCCCCATGTGACAATCGATCCATCCCCGCGGATGGCGGCAAAGGCGCTGCGCGAAGCTGCAAGCTTCCTCAGCAGATCTGGCGTCGATGCTCAAGTATACGGATCATAAACAAGGGGGTTTCATACTGTTTCAGAAGGGAGGTAGATTCTTAAGAACCCGGCATTGAACCGCAACTTCACCCTGGAAGACCCGGAGCCTTAAGCCACAAACATGAAGAACTCCCCCCCCCTCAAGTCGCCAAACCCTCGAGCCGTTGAAACAAACCTGAACCCTACTGCTGATGGTATACATCCTGCATGACCTTAAGGAGTTTAGGATGGGAATTATGGTATATACTCCTTCTTCTGGGTAAGATGCAGGATTTCTACCACCCTATTTCACTGCCAGGGCAGCCAGGGGGCCGAACATCTCGCAGCTGCTCGGTAACTCCTTCGCTTGCCTGATCGGCACACCGTGGATATGTGTATATATATATATATAGATAGATATACACACACACACACATACAAGCATAACATATATATATATATATATGTATATATTGTATGTATGTATATATATAT
>CAJNJA010073142.1:0-21919 GCA_905231915.1 Symbiodinium necroappetens | reverse complement strand
GCCATTCCGTTTTAAGTTCAAGGCTGGCCCAATGCTTTGGGATTGGCCATGTCTTTTCGGGTTTAGGCTACCGTGTAAAACTCGCTGAAGTTTCCGATTTCCACGCGTCATGCATGTTTTGAGTGTGGTTCTGGAGAATTGCCCTGGGCGAATGGGTTGCATCAAGTCCGGAGAAGTCAAAACAGTCGCAGGGTTGAACAGGACAGTTGAAGCCTTAGCAGCTTTTTGGCAGAATCTCTCTGCAATCCTGCGTCAGGTGGGCTGGGAGCGAGGGGCGCAAGCTGGTAAGTCTGCTGGACCCGGTTCAGCTTTTCCTGTGGAAGGTGGCCGTGCTCATGATGTTTTTCTGTTTGGCCCTGTGTGGATGCCAGGTGAAGCCATTACACATCAAGTAGTTGATCGGCCAGCAGGTTCCTTTGAAGTGCGACCTGGCCGTGGCCTCATCTCACCGGCCACCCTGGCGATGTCCTGAAGATGCCTCTTTGGATTTGGACTCAGGCCGTGAGTACGTTCAGCCTCAGTGGATCTTCGACTGCTTCAACATAGGAGCACTGCCAGCGTTAAGGTTTCTTATCCGGTGACCTTGCTCAGACAATTCGTAGTGCGGCTTTGTCTTGCGATTGCCCTCTTTTTGTTAACGTCGACCGACAACCAGGCAGTGCAACCTGCTTTTCTGCTGATGGGAGGCTGCTTGCTGCCAATTACTCCATACGCAGCTGGCCGCACGCCGCCTTGTCCCCAGCAGGATGAGTACAGACAAGTCGAAGATTCCCGTTCCTGCGTGCCGCTGCTGCACTGTGTGCTTACGTCGGACCTTACAGTAGTGGACCTGAGGCCGCCTCACCTTTCACCCTTCGTGGATGCTTGCCCGCCTCGCTTCAGAAGGGCTTGGAAGCCTTCGTCTACACTAGTGCAAGCATAAACGTCATTCATGAATCATCAGTGACACCGTCACCTACGGTGCCAGGACAAAGCCGAAGGTTATGTGCCACGGCAGCGCGAGATTTTGGATCGATTTGCTGCCGAGGACGGTCGGCTTGATTGCTACCTGTTGCGGTGATGTGTGCTCGTGATGGACCCTTTCCGGAAGGTGTCCGGGCAGAAGGATGGTGAGAAGGCACTGGGTTCAGTGCCTGTGGCTTGGGCGAGTGACTCATCTAGAGATCTGCAGGATCGAGACGAAGTCGTATCAAGCGCAGATGCTGGCAGCATGCAGCACTTCGGGGAGGATCTCGTCTCTGCCAGCACACCCGTTTTCGTTTCATGTGACTTGTGAGGAGTTGCAGGCAGAGTCAGAAGGTCTTTGGCACTCCGAGCCCCTGCCCCAGATGCCACAGATCGTGCTTTCTTCAGAATAGACCACGACGTGTTGTTCCCGCTCGAAGCGTAGGAGAGAGGCTTGAACAGGCATGTGCAGCGGTCAGCGTTGCACTTCTTTCTGTCGTTTGTTGTGTGGACTGCGTTGATCAGCTTTGTCCCAAGAACAGTAAACGGTGCTGCCAGTTGATTCCAAAGCTCCACCTGCGGCAGTTCAATTCAGGGCTGAGCATCTTCTGTAGGGTCGGAAATGTGTCGGAATTTATCTTAGCATGCATCTATCATCAAGCGTAGGAAGAAGCCACCGTGCAGCCCGGCCAACATTCTGTCGAAACATAGGATTTGCCGTTTGGGAGGGAGGGCCCATTTTCTGCCTATTGATGGAGGAGAGGAGAGTCACCGATGTTTGCCCTTGTTCGCACTTTGCACGAGGCAGACTTTGGGCTTGTTACATGAGTGTGAGCGGGAAGTAGCAGGGTCAATGCGGCAAGAAGTTGACCAGATGCAGATAGAGTCACACACCAGCACAGCAGCTGTTGTTATCATGCTAGTTTGCACATATGCTGAAGTGAACCGTCAATGAAGTACTTTTGGAGTTTGGATCCTGATCTCCAGTCAGCGAGCACGAGACAGCCGTGCATGCTACTTAAATCTCACAGCTGATCCCCCAAATCTGTCAACATCTAGACTCTTGCGTGACCGTTTCATTCTGCCCTCATCGCAGCATGCTCGCTGAGGAAATCTTGAATGCACGACATTGCTTTTGACAAGTCGACGAGCCGAGAAGAAGCGGTCAGACATCCCGAAACCAGCTTTACCGCTCAACATGCATGTATTGCATTCTTTGCGTTGTTGCAAGATCCCTAAGCTTGCCTCTTCCAGTGATTTGGTAGCAGGATGTGAACCGTGGCTTTTACCTGTTACCGATGACGTGTCTAGATTTCTCGCACATTCGGAGTTTGCGAGGTTCAGGAAAAAGCGCGAAGAAGCGGCGGCTGCGAACATGGCGGCTGCCACACAGGAGGCCCTGGTCTGAATGACTTTCCGTGTCATTTTGTGCATTCATGAACGGTCGCACGAGTTCATGAATGTGCATCCATGTGCATCCTGATGTTGCGTTGGAAGGATTCTGCGGACGTGGATGTTGGCCTGCAGCCAGCTCACAGGCATGATGTGCTATGTTTGCTTGAATTTGCTCGGTAAACTTGCTCGCAGTGTTTTACCAAGCTTGAGGCCTTCCGAAGAAGAAGAGGAGCGACTACGAGCAAAAGTGACTATGATTTGAAAGAGATTGTTGAGTGATGTTTGAAGCCGGCAGCATGAAATTTTGTTTGTCCTTATCACCATGGGTGAATAGATTTATGGATCATGTCACTGTGCTTGAAAAAAGGGGGAGTCAAAGGGTAAACTAGAAGCTGGTCGAGAGTCATGAGAACTTACCAAAAACGAGACTGACTGAGGCATTGATGCCAAAGAAGCACAAGCGATTGCTGCAGAGGATTGAGGCAGCTGAAGCCAAGCGTGAAGCTGCAAACAAGAGGCAGGCGGCCCCGCTCTCTGCATGTGCATGGCGCTATTTTGGACTCTCGAGCTGAGTTTGCGATTCCTCAGGCTAAAGAGGAAGGCTGAAGCCGCAAGCTCTTGAGAGAATGCAAGCGGAGAACAACACATTCGCTTTTCAGCAAGCGCAACGTGTCACCCTCTTAAGCCGGGATGCCAGCAGCAAAGCGCATTCCGCAAGACAACACTGTGTGTCGCTGCTTGTTTAGTTGTGTAGACATGTCCTGCCGTGAGTGTGTGCCAAGCATAGAACCGAGTGTCCAATTCATTTGGCTCGAGGCTCTTTTAATCACGATCTGATGGGCTTATGTCAAGACGGATGGCCAGACAGACATGCTGACCAACCCTTGGCCGATAGCCAAAATCGCATAGAGCGTCAAATTCCAACTTTCATTAACATGGGTGCAGCAGCGAATCGGTGCTGTGCCTCTGAACGTCCGCCCCGGCTCTGGTTTTCCCCAAGCTTTGCGAGGAGCGAGAGCCTTATGTGCCTTCACTTCCGAGCAGCCAGGTGACCGAGGCCAGAGAGGCCAGGAAGCCGATAGACGAGTTCGCTTCGACGGGGAGGCCGCTTCGTCGTTCGCACAGCAGCAGCAGTTGAGTGGGTGTGCGCGCGCGCGCGGGTGTGTGTGTGTGTGTGTCTCTGTGTGTGTGTGTGTGTACTTGCCTATGCACTTCGACTAGCTGAAAGAAAGCAACAGTAGCTTGCCAGTGGCTTTGTTGGCTTCGTGATGCTGACGGTGTAAGTCGCATGGCCTCGTGATGTGAGGATGCGCAAATGACCTCGTCTGAGAAGGTCCAGGTGTCTCGGAATGCCCTGCATGCTAGTCTGTTTCAGACTGCAGACGCGCTTTTCATGCTTTGAGCCGGTCTTTTCAGTACTTGACATTTGGGCTTGGGCCAGGTTCTCAGACGTGCTAGTCGGAGTGACAGAGCCTCCACTGCGGCTGCGAGCAGGCGTCGCCATTGCAGCCATTACATTGCAATCCCTCCCTGACAAAGAGACTCTAGCTGGTGGCTATTTCCCCCTCACTGCTTCAGTCTGCTGTTGGCTGCTGCTTGTTGAAGAGTCGTGAAAAAAGCACAGATCCTCTCCCCATGCAGTGTGAGAGCACAACGAGGACAGAACACTGCTGAATCGTCATCTGTTGAGAAGATTGTACTCTGGCTGTGGAGCTGTTCCGTTGGCGTGCCAATGCTTGCAGGCCTCCTGATCCAGCTCCGGGATCTCAGGCATGACACATGAAGCTTCCAGACAACTTTCCGCGTGGCTTTGAATTTTGCATGTTTGCAGAGTATAGACTGGATGAACGGCCATCCGAGTCTAGCTTTACGGAGCAGGCCTCCACGGAAGCAGCCCAAGCGAGCCAAGTTGCCTGATTGCATACTGTCTGATGACACTCCCACGAAGTTTCATCATGATGCTCTCGAGGTGCCTTGCCGAGAGAAGCACATTGCATGCCACAGTTTGCTCACAGATACTCAGACTACAGCTCATTAGCATCCAGTCGAGTGGCTTGGCCCCAGGTTTTGTCAGCAGCAGAGGGATTTTGAGTAGCATTTCTATCAGGACATGCCGAGCAGGGTCTTGCAGTGATCAAGCCGCAGTCAAGTCTCCATCTCGTATCGCTTTCATTCTGACCCACGCAACCATGATGATGTATTGTAGTGGCAACGGAAGCATGTAGTTCAGGACACTCACTCTTGGTCGCCTGACCAGACCGCTGGGGCCTCCCAAATCCGTATCAACTACTTGACCGAGAAAACGGTAATGCATATGACATCGTATGGTGCACCACGACGCTCTGCAAGTTTGTGACTTCACCATCTTCACCGACCTGTTTTCCAACCAACACAGAGACATCAACCAGGCCAACACGACCAACATCTCAATGTCTCAGGAGCACATCCTGCACGCAGGCAGCACCGACAAGTCATGCAGCCAGGATGTAGGACCCTGGCATTGTAGTGTAGCACACGTGTGTGTGAGTAGGAACGACCACCAGCGATCGACAGCAGCACGCGGCTCGATCGCCTAAACTTCAGCATTCCCCTTACTCCCTATCGCCCTTCTTGCGATCACGGCATTCTCCGGCCACGCCTCTTGGGCGGACTTCGCCGAGGCGACTTGTTTGACGGTGGTGGGCGGCACTACATCGTCGCCTCCGCCGATTACCTCTTCGCCAGGGTGTGCGCCTGCGCTGGCGCTGGGGGAATCGCCGGGAGCCCACGCCGCGCGACTCGGCAGGCATCGAGATCCGGGCGCTCTCGCCCAAAGACAGCGTACGACGCCGGCTTCCTTCGCCTTCAACCTCTTTGTCGGCTCGTTCGTTGTCGACTATGCCTGTGAATAGCGGCGCCTACGGCATCCTCGTCTGGAGGGGCTACTAAGGCCTCGACCGACCCGCGGACTGAGACTGACTCAGAGGAATCACAGAAGGATCTTCGGACACAAGGCCCGAGAGGAACAGGAGGAGAAGCGGAGGAGAACCGGAGGAACAGTGCCCTTCGCGGAATCCTCCGCCCTTTGTGCCGCAGGGCAAGCCATGTGGGAAGGCGCCGTTGCCTTTCCCAGTTGGCGAAGGGCACGGTTTTCAAGAAATGCCCGCTTGTCTTCCACATGATGGCCAGGGCGCTTTGGCTAAGCCGTCGCCACCGCCGGCTTCGTCGACGTCGTTAGCGGCATCGGCGTCGGGCCCGCCCCCGGTGGACCACGACCGCCTGACCCAGGAGGCGGAGTTCATCGCCAAAGAAAACGCTCAATGCGGTGGCTCAAGACCCGGCGGGAGGCTCCCTCGTCAATGTCCTCGTGCCCGGGCACTGCACTGCCCGGTCTCTGCCTCAGGAGTTCCATGAGTGTGGGGCGTGCTGCCCAGAGCGGCCCGGCGACCGCTTTGACGACGAGCTCGTCTGCTACATCTTTGTGTGGGTGGCCTCATCACCTTCTTCCTTCTCGCCAGCTTCGCCGCCATGGCACCTCCAGTCTCGGCTCTCCTCTCTCTCTCTCTCTCTCTCTCTCTCTCTCTCTCTCTCTGGGGTCCTTTGGGGTGGGACGGTTGGTTCTTGCCAGGCTCCAAAGCTCCAAGGCTCAAGTAGCCACGCCGCGGGCATAGAGCCACTTTGGCCTTCCCCCTTGTTGACTGCCACGGGGAAGGCCCCCAGGCTGGACGCCAGTTTTATAGGCTGTCGGCATCACCGCCGGACGTGGGCTACTGCCGCAGGTGCTGGCCTGACGGGTCGCCGGACTGGGGGTCAATCCTCATCCGGGCATCAGGCTTGTCGGCCGAGTCAGGCATTCGGCCTCTGACTCTCGAGTAAGGAAAGGGGAAGGGATGCCACAGTTGCGCTCGCGAGAGTTAACGCATGCGCTCAGCAGATAAAGGCAAACCTAAGGAACTTGGGGGGGAACAGGTTCGCAGTCAGACAGCGGAAGGAGGAACGCCATGAAACCAGCGAAGCCATAGACCTGAGCCAAGCATTCAATAGGGTCAATAGGGCCAAGCTTGAAAACCAAGCTCTTGCCACGCATCAGGTGGACGCTGATCTTCGATCCACGGTTGCCGCGACCCACGCAGGGCTATTATAGGCTAGCGCCGGCCCTTTGGGCACTGCTATCCTCACAGATCCTATGGGACATGACGCCACCGTCAGACACACCTATGAGCCTGGCCTCTTATGCCTTCAAGGTCAGGCATCGCAGCTTCACCCCCCAGGAATCGGAGAGACCGAAGAGTGGACGACCGGACCAGCCGCGCAAGTTCCACAAGGAAGAGGGCGCAGACCACCGCCAAAGAGCAAACGGGCATGGAACAGGCCGAGGGCCTCCTACTCGACCAGGACATGGGGGGGTTGGACGAGGACTCAATCCGCAGGATTCTCCGACTCCTCGTGCGGGCGGCAATCCGCCACGAACAGCAAATGATAATCCTAGAAGCGGACAGGTCGTACATCTTCTTTATCGAAACGAAAGATCTTGGCGTCGTGCAAATGCCAGTGTAAGCGAGCACGACATGGCGTCCAGGATTCGAGACTGGAACGGTGACCACCTCGCTGTGGGCGACGCTCTGTCTGGGGAGTCATGCTCATGGCAAAAGCCCGAGACGGACGAGCAAACGCTGTGGATGACATGGAGAACGCAGGATGGGCACAGCAGACTCCGCTCCAATGGTAGTGGAACCAAGGAAAAGCGTTCCCCCACAGCATACACAACCTTCCACACGAAGAGCGATCGCAGCAGTGTCGCGACTCATCAAAAACACCGCCAGAAACGATGTGGTGCATCGCTTTCAGTCCCTCAAGCCCCTGAAGCCGAATCTGCAGGCGGATGTCATCGTGATGCTGTTGACGCTGACCGTGCATCAACACGCAGCGGCGATCTACCAGGACCTCGACAGCCTAACAAACAACAGCGCGGGCAAGCTGATCGGGCTGAGGCTGAGGAGAGAAAGAATCAGCAAATCGGCACCGGCAAAGGAGTCAAAGGAGCTCGAGCGACTGCAGCTCTGATTGATAAGTGGCCTCCACCTGAATCCCAACAGCAAAGAGTCAACCAACCTACGGGGGAGCGGTCTCCGCGCCAGGTCCCGGGCACCAATGCCGCGGCATCTGCACAAGCGGGCTGTAATCCCAACACTAAGCCTAGCCAGACAGGCTCCGACGCAACAAGACCCCAAGCAGGGTTCTAGTGAGCACATAGCAAGCGCTGCGACCACTTCGGATGAGGCAGGCGACATTAAATGGACCAAGCGGACTCCGCGGTCCAAGCCGGTAATGTCCACCAAGAAAGAAGATGGCAGCACTCGGGGAAAAAAACAGCAGAGCTCGCTGGACGCTTGGAGAAGACAAGTGACGGGGCCGCGCACCGCAGATGCACAGTCTACGACTGCATACTCCACATAATCTCTGCTATGCGAACTCAGTGATTCATATGATTCATCAGGCCATGACCCGAATTGGCAACGTCACAGGCGTGGGCGACCTCAACGGTCCATTGGCACAGGCAATCAGGTCACAATCGACGATCACCTTAACCCGAGGACCAGAATGGGAGTTCTTGTGGCAGAGATGGCACAGACCAGCAATGCAATATGCACACGTACGGAATGTCTGGCCATGCGAGGTGGGTGGGAGGCACGTAGGCCGAGACGGGCAGCGTACGAGATTCTTGACGAGCAATTTACGTGCCCGCATTTTCGCCTTGTCCTTCATAGACCCGACGCGATGCAGCGATGGCACAATCAAGAAGTGTTGCATGCCCTGGTGCAACCTCCCTACTTCTCATTCTCCAGCTTGGTCGGCTTCTGCACACCAAACAGGGAGCAAGGAAATCCAGACCTCTCATCTCAGCAGGCATATCACGTTCCCGACGTTTACAGGCCATGGGAGTGTCGGAGTGACGTGGTAGGCACTAGATATCAATTGTGCGGAGGTGTCCTGCATATCGGCAAAGTCGTAACAGCTGGACACCACCACGCCTTTTACTTTCCTGAGAACGATGAGGATCTGTGGTGCAATCACCTCGTGCATGATGATGGTCAGTGCAAGCAAGAAAAAAGCAAGAATGGCGGAAAAGCGGAAGCAACAATGGAAGGAAAGCGAAGCGAACGGGGCACAGACGCCAGCGAACAGGCCATTCTCACCAATGGCGACCTGTTGGCTTTTCGCAGGGTTGGGTCCCTTTGAGTTTCGACTTGGGAATGTGGCCGCCCACTACCAAGAGGTCTCGTCATCATCTGACATCAACTGGTGTCATCTCATCTTAGTTCAGCGTAGCTCGTAATCCCACTGTTGAGTCACACAACTGACTTAACCCTTCTTGTAATACTGTAGCTCCGCTGCTGCTGTCGGGGCCAGCGGCTGCTTGCAGCGGATCGCTTAGGCGACTGCAATGATCACTGGCGCACCCTCACACTGCAGGGGTGATTAGTTCACACTCGCCCGCTTGACGGCTGACTCAGTCGATGCGCTTGAATGAATGAATGAAAAAACGATGCCGTGTCTCAGGGCGACGACTCGCGGGCGCGGGCTGAGGGTTGGACGAGAGTGCGGGCGCCCGTCGACGAGGTCATGCAGGTGCTCTGCGAGGCGGTGGGGGACATTGATTTCGCCTGCCATCACGCTTCTGAGCGGCTGTTGGGTTTGGCTCTTAGGTAGGTGCCGGCGCTTGGTGGGGCATGGGTGCGCAAGCAGAAGTGCGCACCCCGGCACCGGCACCGAGTTTTCGAGCGGTGTGCCCAGCCGGGTAGGAGTTTTGGCTAACACGTCGTTAGCATGGTGTTTGTTGTGTAGCACACGTCTGTGAGGAGGAACAAACACCGGCGATCGACCGCAGCACGCGGCTCGTTTGCCTAAATTTCAGCACCCATCCTCCCCGCCCTTGGGTGATTTTAACCGACATGTTTTCGTCTGAGCATCGGCCGGCACGGTGCTTCGGGGCGGGCGCAGAATTGCGCACCCCGGCACCGGCACCGAGTTTTCGGGCGGTGTGCCCGGCCGGGCGCAGTCTGCGCTACGACCAGAAAAGGGGCCACTGCACCTTGCTAGGAGTTTTGGCTGACACGTCGTTAGCGTGCTGTTTGTTTCACACCGTGCGACCACTACCTCCGACCTCGGAAATGTGCGTTGTATCGCTATATCGAGATTTCAAGCTTCTGCAGGCGACATTGAAAATACTATAAAAGCTGCGATGCCTTGGTTGAAAGACTCAGACGGTCCACGTTTTTTCCAAAGCATATGGATTCACCACAGCGGTTCTGAAAAAACAACCTAGACGTACTGCGATGCGGCATGTGAAACTCTCAGGTAAGTAAAATTGAAAGACAGAAGCAATGGCAGAGTGCCAGACCTGGCAGGATAGATGTTGCAGCGTGAATTTTAATTATGTGATATTTGCGTGTGTGCAGTTAGCCCGAGAGGACGACATCCTTCCACGTTGATTGGGGTCGCCCGTGCAGCAGTTGAGTTTTACATTGGTGAAAAAGCAAAGCAGTCCACGAGCGTCAAGTTGTGAGACCCGTCCGTCCTCATCACTGTTGCCTGCTTCAGTATGCAGGTACTTCGCACACAGCGTTCAGTCATGACTTCCGCAAGTGACATGTGAGAATAGTAGAGGTGACGAAACTGGAAACAGGAAGAACCACCGGTAAACCAGATGAGTCTCAGTCCGTGGAAAGTTGCAGCAATGATACTGCAACCAATATTCGTCCAATCCGCTTGTCCTCGGTGTCTTATTACCTTGGTCGAAGAAGTGGCTATTCTTGAGGAGGTAGCTTCAAAAGGTGTCACCGACTTTCGGCATGCGCTTAGTGGCAGTAGCACAATCTACGCAGATGGGGCGATGTCATCACAGGGATCCATCATGGACCATGTACGCATCTGAACATGGTATGCGGCATGGGAGAACAGGTAGTTGTGTTGCATGTGTTTGGAAGATGAAACATTGAGAACCCAGCATTTGGTGTCGCAGAGCCGTTTCTCGATGAGGCGTTTTACACGTTGTTAGTGTTTCTCCGGCTTTGTGAAATCTCAACTCAAAGAATTTCCATTTCCTGCACCTCGTGTTGTTTAAGTGCTTGATCCTGCAACAACCGCCTGCCAATTCAAGGCTGTAGGCTAAAGGCGGGTGACTGACCGAGGCTCGAACTTCCGCTGCGCGGCAGAAAGGAGCCAGACTGCTCAAGGCCGATAGAGCCGAACACAAGCCTATCGTTCTTGTGCAAATCGCTTACCACCTTGCAAGGCTGGCATTAAGACTGGTGAGGCTGGATGCGATTTTGCTCATGCATGCTGCCATACACCAGGCATCTTCCCACATTGGAAACGTTGTCCCAAGCTTGTCCCTGTCTGCGAGCTTGGTTCTTTGTCCAATCCCTTGTGACCTTGGCACACTCGCCTTCTCATCTGTGCTACTTAAGCTTGCAGAACTCTTGCATGAGAACAGGCCGCCCACAACAGGTCTTTACTTTTTCTCTGCGAGCATGTACATAGTTTTTGGCTTGCTTCTGTTTAGTAAACAGAATTATGATTGTGCAAGTGCAGACCTCAAGTAAGTTGGAACATCACCGCCCAACACTCGATCACTCGATTTATGGATGCGCATACTCGAGAGCACATGTCAGGATTGTATATCCAGAACGCCACGTGTGGACGGCTGGTGCGCATCGAATTCGGTTTGTCGGGAAGCACGTTGAACGAAGGCCTCTGGATTTGCGGAGATGACGTGCATCCAAAGATCTTTGCTTCCGCAGTCCTGTGCACGCGGTGTTGTGCAACAAGTTATCGCATTGCATCGATCTAGCTCTCTGTTGGTCGAGCAGCGAAGCACGGTTTCTGACGAATGGAACTACTCGAAAAGACTATCTAGCAAATCCACTTGCTTAAATGCGTTTTGGCTCGTGCGAAACTGCTAGTAGTCGGTTCAGCAATGCTATCGACAGAACTTCCTGTACAAGGGAGAACAAGACCACCATGATACCCTGCCCAACAGGAGCATGAGAATACCAAGCAGCGTCGTGGTGAAGGATTCGGCACTGTCAAAGTTTGGAAGGATCGAACTGTGTCGGGTTCTTCGTGTAGGCCAATAAAGCAGCGTTCGCCTTCATGGCTTTCGTCAGAAAGCCGCGGGTATAGAGTGGCTTGGTGCTTGACGATCGACTCGATCTCCAAGTGTCCTCGGCTTTCAATGAGCACAGGCTTAGGTGACATCGCCCGCAGAAGGCAAGGGATCGCAAAGAAGCTGTGGAGCGAAGCGCGCCGGAAACACGAGGGAAGGACGCAGCAGGAGAGGACAAGCGAGGCATCGCTTGGGGAACCGGTTTTACTTTTGAGGTGGAAGAAGAGAGCTAGAGGAGGGCTATGTGGGTTGCGGCTCAACCTGAAGGAAAGTGGCGAATGAAGTCTAACACCGCGGAGTCACGAGTCTTGCGTCCTAAATCGCCTAGACCGAGCCAAGAGTGACAAAACATGTATAACCACAGAAAGAGTGCGGAATGCGGAGGAATCTTGAAGCAAGACAACGGCAACAAGCCACGAGACAATCATCAGTCAAAGCACAGTCTGTTCAGAGACAAGAAGAGCAAGATTGCAGGCACACCCGAAGCAAGTCATAGGAAGCAACTGGCATGGAAAACCCAGTGATAACAGCAGAAGCACGACACACGAGAGAAACAATGGGAGGTTAGTGTGCCTGCTCTATACTTTCTGTGTGCATAATTGTCCGGCTATCAACGCAGCGAAGTGTTCTTTTGATCGGATCGTCCATGTTGTAGCGCTTCTCTTCGGATGATGGTTCCCGGGATTCCCGATTTTGTCTTCTAGAGCTTGCAAGAGAGTGGTTGTTGACACAGCATGCAGCTGTGCAAATAAAGTAGACCTTCTGATCAAGTCCTCCGTGCCCGGCACTGCAATACTTGTGCTAAGCTGCTGCATTGCTTCATTAACATCAGGTTCCAAACACGACTATAGTGGCGGACATTAGGACTTGCACAATTCCACCCTTCAAGCTTCGGGAAAGCTTGTGTGGAAGGTCAGCAAGCTGGTTGATGCCAAGGAGGCCGAAGAGGCTGGTGCCTGCTCATGTTGATTATGTGCATGTTTTGCAGTCCTTGATGCTTCCGCTGATCCTACGCAACTGTGGTCTGCTGTTGAAGCAGATCCCAGAATGGATGCTGCATGACAAAGCACTTGTGCTACACGCTTGTCAGGCAGCCAAGACAGGCGCAACAACTGCGACCGGTGAGGCGACGCCGACCCGTTTTGTGGACATTTGCCTGCTGTGTGCTGGGTATACGCGCTAGTGCAAAAGCCCTCGGAGAGCTAGTGCACTGGAATCCACCTGCGATGCATTGTGTTCGAAACTCAGAGGTTGCTTGGGTATATGCTCAGTCTCTGTGGTTTCTTTTGCGGCTAACTGTATGATGCACGGTCGAACAAAGTCGAGCATGCGATAGGTTCACCGGGTCAGTACGTACTGAAAGTGAAATGTGCTCTTGTGCAGGAAGAGAACCTTTACGAATTCTGAGTCGTCTGAGTCGACTTTGGTTTCACCGTAGCGAAGACTTCGATTGAAGGCGAAAGCAACGTGCCGGACGAAAAGCTCTCCAAGGATCTCTGAGAGTTGAGGGCCGCAGCGCAAGTGCCTTGGCTCAGTGACTACGCTGCACTCGGCTTAAGAAGCAAACTGTCCGAGTTCACGAATGCCACTGGTGCATCAATGACAGAGTCCGGGGCTTGAGCTGATACACCGCATATTCGTGCTTGCCTTGGCGGTTGGATGCGGTTGGTAGATGATGGTAAATGTCTTCAAGGCTTTGGAGGTACCGGTCCTTTTTCAAGCCTACACAAGGTTTGAAGTTGCAAGCTTCAAACGGCTGAAGGGCGCCACTCCCCAAGGAACTCAACCTTGAGCTTCAGACACCTATGTCAAGCCATGTGAGCGTTAGCCACTCTTAGAATTGCGAGTGACACGCCCGGCGCTGGAAAATTTTCCTTGGCCGGACATGTTGCACAAATGGAAAAGGCGGCCAGTCCAGATGTTTCCACAATGCTTGATTGTTTACTCGCGTTTTGGTTCCTCGCCAGCTTTCAACGAGTCGTTCACAGTCCACCTGTTGTGACTCTATGTGGCTTGCCCTGTGCTGCTGAGGCTTATATGGCTGACCACCGTGGCCAAGGCTTCCCTCCCGACATCCCGACATGGGTCACCAGATGCACTGTCAGCTTGCCCCTTGCAGGATGTCCTATCCATGTCAGCGCAGCTTCTCGAGGGGCAAGCCGGATTCTGAACGTGTCTCCTGAACCGAGAGTCTTTGGCACTCTAAGCAAGGTGCCGTGTCCACCAGCGAAGCTTGCGGCAGCTTTACAGAAGGCGAACAGCCTGTCCCGACAGTCCAGACTCCACACGCTTTTCCGACGAGGCTGAGGGAGGATCCCTCGGCTTACTAGATGATGCAGAGCTTCGGAAAGACTTTGCGACTCTTGGCCACTTTTAGATCATGCCGCGCCTCCGTGTTGTCTGCTGTGACTCCACAGCACTTAATGCTTAATACAGCGACAAAGGGTCCCGAGAGTTTGAAGACTTCCATGACCGTCCCAGGAAAGCCCTGGAGAGTCGAGCTCTCAGACCATTTTCTGGTCTCTGCAGTGAAAGACGTTCTGTTACAACAACATGACAAACTTAACGATAGTTCTCCGCAATGCGGCATCCGCTGCTGCAGACGGGGGGGGGCTTACCACCATCCCAATACCCCCCGTCCCCCTCCTCCCCAACCAAGCTAGGGACCTTACCACTAACTGCGGCCGTACCACCACCCTCCCCCCCCTCCTCATCTGAATTTAGGGGAGGGACGTACCACCACCACCACCACCCCCCCTCGCCCTGATTCTAGTAGTAGTAGTAGTAGTAGTAGTAGTCGTGGTGGTGGTGGTGGTGGTAGTAGTAGTAGTAGCAGCAGCAGCAGCAACAAGCAGTAGCAGTGGCAGAAGCAGTAGTCATCAAGCGTGTGGGTGGGAGAGGGTGTGAGGGAGGGGCTTGGTGGTGGTGGTGGTGGTGGTGGTAAGGGGGTTGGGTGGTTGTGGGCGGGGGGGGGGGTGGGTGGTGGTCAGCCCCCCGAGGCTTCTTGCTTGAACCCCCACCAAATCGAGAACTCTCGCAAACCCCGATGCAACCATCTCCACACGCAAAGTTGCCACAGCCTCGGCGTCTGAGTGGTGTAACATTGCGAAGATGCAAGCATGATGGAATGCTTGAAGAGAATTCCTTGACCTCAAGACCTCAAGACAGCTGAGCCAGCAGGTCCTGATACCGGCTTCCGCGAGATCACGGCTGAGCAGCTTGTCCTAAGACTTTGCGGGCCCGCAGCCACCGACATTCTGGCTTCTGCACGTGTCAGTCCCACTCCGTCAGGTGTGGACCGGTGCTCCTGGACATCTTCACAAAGGCTGTCCTGCAGCGAGCTGCATCGAGCCTTGCGACCTGATCGTTGCTCCGGGTAGCGGAAACGGTGCACTAGTTTGATTTGAGAGTAATTGTCTCTTCCTTTCGTGCTTCTGCAGGTTGTGCAGGACAAGCTCCAGCGAATACGATCCAAATCCAAGCAGTGGGTGGCAAAGCTTCCGACAGGCCATTCGGGACTCGGCAGATGGGCTTCGTTTCACCAGAACTACCAGCAACAGGCGTTGTGAGCTACAATGCAGTGCTCGAAGCTTGCAAAGACGGGCTGCCGGAGGCCAGCAGTGCTCTGTTAATTCAGTCGCCTCCGGATTCACTGGATGTATTGTGGTCATTGCCGTGACCGCTGACAGCCAGGTGCTCCGGCGAGACTGGGTTCTTTGGCATTCAGTCGGAAGTGATCACTATCCGAAGGAATGTAGATGTGAGCCTTGTGACATCTTGCGAGTGTCACTGCCCAATAGACAGGATGTGCCGGCTCTACCTGCAGAAGTGGCTCCCTCCTTGAATGAACATCGTACCGTGAAAGCATCCAGTCTCACGCTTCGCATGTCTGGAGACTCAGGTGAATGAAAGGATCGCTCGTTTGCCGCCCAGCAATCTGTTTCTGCAAGCAAGACCGTGCCTTCCCTGCGCTTCGAAAAGGAGCTCAGCGAAGGCAACCGATTGCCATGCCTCGCCTGTTAGTAAACTGAGCTTCCACTTGCTGAGTTTTGGCTTGTGCTGGCGACACTCCACTGGCAGATTTCGTCAGCTGCCCAGAAGAGCAGGGCATCGAATTCGTGACAGTGTTTGCATGCGTTGAATCGCTGACCTGAAGTCGAGGCTGTGAGGTCGCACGTTCTCGAGAACCTGGACAAGTACCCTACCGACTGAGGTTTTTCTCGTCCAACTTCTCGTGACCATGCATGAGGTCTCGATAGCTCGATATGTTCTCTGCCAGGTACCAGTCGTGGGAGGCCAATCACCTGCGACAGAATGGAATAGCTTTGACTCTGAACCCACTCCCGCCACTTGCAGCTAGTCCTTGGCTTCACATCTGCTTGACGTGAGTCCTACAGAACACCAGGTTTCATATTCATGTACCGCGACTCGCCGCCATCCCTACGTGTAGAAGCAGCGTCTTGCAGGCATCCATGAGAGCGAGTCAGCCGAAGGCCCAGACATTTTCAGAGGTTTGCTTGGACCGCCGGTTGTCAGGGCATGTTTCTGCTTGGATTGTTCCGTCATGTTCCGTGCTCAGTCATTGTTTTGGCTTGCTGCGGGACCTTAGGTCGGAATGCCTCAAGGGGTACTAGCAGCCAGATGCAGGAAACCTACAGAAAACGCTGCATTATAGCAAGAAGGCTCAACACATAGCAAGGCGAGAAACCCGTGTCTTTGTCCTTGTGCTGACCCATGTAGACCTTGTTTGGAAGACCATATTTCCGATACACGCTTGCACTTGAGTTCTTGGCTTTGCTTTCTCCTTTTGTTCGGGCAATTTCGTCAAAACTGTGTTTCCGACATGTTCTATCATTTTCTCACGGCAAAGACGACACAGGCTCTGCTCCGAACCACAGTCACTATTTCGCTCCTTCAATCTCTGATGATACTGCAGCTTGTGCTTGGGTAGCTGGCAGCACGTCCTGATGTGTAACGCACGTGTCGTGTGCGTGTAGGAACAAGCGTAAGCGGGTGACCGAGCAGCATCCCGGCGCGCAGTTCGCGCGTCGACCCAAAATGGGGCACGGCACCTTTAATAGAATTTGGCTGCCACGTCGTTAGCGGTGCGCTTGTTTCAAAAGATTATGCCATGCTGTGATGACCTGGTGTACTGCTCTCTTGCTGTTTTTGCGCGACAAATTGATTTGGGCTTTCCTTGCTTGTTTCTCCACCAATTCGCTCGCAATGTTTCAGGAGCCCTCCAGTGGTGTGAAGCTACCTTTCGATGCAGCTACGACCAAGCAGGCTGGGCTTTGTTGGCGAATGCTATTGTTTCAACTGAGGAAGTTTGCGTCGTGGTGTGAAAGCAGGTAACATTGCGCCGCGCCCTTGGTCAAGCCTTCCCCATCCAAGTGGCGACGGCGGTTGCGGAGGCTAAGCTTGAGACGAAACTGAACTGATTGGTTCTGTCTTTGGTCTTTGGAGGCCCAGGGTGACTACAAAGAAGTCCTCAAGTCCATGACTGCGAAAGCACGAGCTTCTGCAGTGCTGCCGAAGCGCTTCGGCTTGTCTGGGCCTTGTAGCGATCTTGTGAGTGATTTTCCGTTGCTGCAGGTATGTGGCGCCAAAGGACTCGGTCAGCTTTGTGTCATGTACTTTCTCCGTTGCGCAGAAAAGCCTCCCCGCTCTTCTTAGGGGGCCGGGAATGGTCCCCATAGTATGTAGACAGGCCCAGGAAAGAAACCTCAACGCACACGAACTGCATGATTTCCCTCGACGACAAAAAATTGAGTGCTAAACTGGCATGTCGTTTTAAAGTTGTCTCGTCATGCGACACGCAGTTTACTCCAGCCTATTGAGAACGGGGACCATGCGAGAAGTTGACGGAGTATGACGGAGCAATGTTTTCCTTGTGTGGAACTTGCTAGATTCGTGTGTAACAAGGAGAATCCTTGAGGAATCCATGAGCGACATGAGGAGCAAGGGAATTTCGAATTTCCAATCACGCGTCTGTGGCACATGGGAGGTCTGCTTTCAATGCTTAGATTCTAGAACCTGCAGCTGCACTCTAGCCAGACCGTAACCGATCTTACAGTCTAGTGTTCGAAAGGCTAATTTGGATCCCGACTGCATAGAAACATTTGTGCTGCCCACGTCGGAGCTTGTCTGGATTTGCTCGCGTCTTTTCTTACATTTAACATTCCGCAGACGTGTCGAAGGCCGGGGAAAGTCAATGAAGGAAGCCCCATGTCCAACTTGCCTTGAGTCTCTCTTGCCTTGGTTTTTGTGCAGGACACAGACAAGGATCCCAACAAGAAGCGGAAGGACGGCGTGTTTTCCTTGTTGGAGTTGCTCTTCAATCTCGGAGCTTGTGGGGCTGGGTGAGCACAACACTGCTCGTGCTTTGAGGCAGCATGTGCAGAAACGTGCAATGTCTGCAGGTTGGCCCTGCGACCGCTGGAGGCACGACAGCAAACGTCTCTAGCTCTGAACGGGCGGAGTTTCTGCGAGGAGAACCCTATTTACAAGAGTTGTTTGCACGGTGGCTGTTGGGTACTAAATTTGCGTGTGCTCACAACCCAGCACAGTATTTGGAGCGAATGCGGGGGTTAGCATATTATCGCCACTCTGTCCTGATTGTCGCGGCTTTTTTGTTGCTTTGTCGTGAATCTGAACAAGACGGTAATCCAGGAGCTTTGATGTGCCTCCTGGACAGTTCATAACGAAAGAAGCTATCTGTGCCAAGCACCAGAAAGCAAAACCGTCGCGCTGAGCTTGTCATGTTGCCAGGCACTCGCAGATGCGAGCACCGGTTGCATGTAGTGAAGCAGTGGGAAAAGATAGAGACAATGATGAAGCCGGCTGGACGAGACTCACCTTGTAATCTCGGAATGTGCCCAGCCCGACTCAAGGATGGCCATGAGACTTTCGCGTATGGACGAAGTTCCGAAACTCCTCGAAGCATAACCGATCCATACTGAGCCGAGGATGCTGACACCCAAAGGATACTCGGATACATATTTCTGAAATGCGACTACGATGCGAGCCTGGAAACAGCGATGCCAATCTTTGCATGATCGTGGTGTGCACCTTGAGCTAAGGCCTTCACAAGCCCAAACCCATCAACCGATCCCGGCCTTCTGACAACTTTTCGGAGATCGATTTGCGATTTGAAACAAGGCTGCTGGTCAGACCATCGCCAAAGATTTGTTGAACCCAGCCGTGCTGGTCAGCTCGACGTGCTTTCTCGTGCTTGCGCAGCAGTCCATCGCTCTAAGCGTGATTTCGAGAAAGACTCTCTGGAAGCCTAGTGCGGCAGAAGAGGTGCAGCGATCACAGCCGCAGCACAGGTGCTCTTTCTGCGCTGCACAAGTCGACGGAAAGCCAGGAGTATCGATGGCACTTGCTGGCCGGGGTCCCGGAAGGCTTCCATCTCATGTGCGAATTTTGTGCAACAAGGCCTATGGTCTCCATCATCAAACGACGCTGGGGAGCGCTTCGGCTTCCCGAGGAAGCCAGTCAGGCAAGATGAAGGTGGAGCCCATTCTTATGTATTCGGAGAGTGTGGGTGATGTTTATGACCGAGTAAAGGAACCTTCGGCGGCGCCGAAGTGTGCATCGTCTCAAGACAGACCGAAAGGCTTCCCGCATCACCAAGCAAGGCCTTGTCCAGTTCAGCTTGCAATTGCTGTGTGCAGGTTTTGCCGGAGTCTGGACTCCAACAGGTTAGGAAGCTTTCCAGCTGGCATTCTGTCGGCTGCAACATACTTTTGCTTCATTTTGGAGCAGGCAGCACCGCTCCACCTGGGCACACAGCATATTCCTGGCACCATCAAGCTTCTGGAATGCAGGAGGCTACCTACTGAGCCCTTTTGTAAGTTCACCGAGTCTCGTTTTTGCTGCAGCCTGCTAGTGACTGTTGCAGGGCTTCGCTACGATTTGGGCGGCCAAAGGTTCAGAGTGCCCGCCGGGACACACACCGTATTCTTGGGAAAAGGCAGTCGTGACTTGCCCGGAAGCTCGTGTACTCTTCCCTTTGCTTGGTGCATGTGTTCCAATGGGAGGCCATGTCGCCTGCATGATGCGCGGGCAGTTACAGAGAAGGCCTGCTTCCCAGCTGTTTGTACAAGGTTGGACTGTGGCCCCTCTAGAAGGTGTCTGATCTGCACTCTGACAGCCAAGTCGCTCTCCAGCATCGGCATCCAGTAGGCGGCAACCAGTTTCACCACCGACTCTAAGATTTTGTGTGTCGTTTAAAAAGTGCATTCAATGGTGGTGGGGTTATAAAACCGATAAGCACAGCTTCTGTGATGTGCAGGTAGCTAGTACATGTAAATCTGGTGTTCTGCATGCATGCATACGTACATATGTAGGGGTGTGTGTATGTACATATGTAGGTGTGTGTTTATGTATGCATGTACATGCATGTATGCACATGTATGCACAAACATGCATGTCTGTCTGTCTGTGTGTATGTATGTATGTATTTATGGCAATGTAAATGTAATGTAAAATTAATGTAAACGTAATGTAAATGTAATGTATATGCAATGTAAATGTAATGTACATGTAATGTAAATGTAATGTAAATGTAATGTAAATGTAATGTAAATGTAATGTAAATGTAATGTAAACGTAAATGTAGTGTAAATGCAATGTAACTGTAGTGTAGATGAAAATGTAAATGAAAATGAAAATGTAAATGTAATGCAATGCAATGTAATGTAGCGTAGTGTAATGCAATGTAATGTGATGTGATGTACTGCAATGTAGTGTACATGTTTGAACATGACTGTGGATCCCTGCTCCGAAATACGGCGGTGCGCGCAAAGGCGGCGGGCAAGCATTCGCGGACATCGTTTTCCATCCTGGGAAATCCGACTTGATCTGGATACACGGAGAATGCTAAATCTAGAAACATAGCCACATCTGGGATCAGGTATCCGAAAGAAGTCGAGTGGTAGCAGTGGCTCAGCGTGATCAATCGCTTCCCGGGACTCGAGCACTGAGATGCAAGCACTCGCCAGTCAAGCCGTTCACCTATTAAACTAAGAAGGTCAAACCGGGAACCCACAATCTGCAAGAGCATTGTCTCCCCTCTCCCCTCTCCCCCCTCCCCTCTCCTCCCCTCTCCTCTCCCCTCCCCTTTCCTCCTGCTGTTTTTTCGCGCACACCCACACACACACTCTCCCGTGTTTTGTGCTTTGAGATCCGATGACTCCTTGTTGGGTTGAGGTTTGGGATTGTGAGCTTAGGATTCTGGAGTCTGCAGCATTTACTCCTTTTGTGTTGTTGGGCTTGCCACCCATTCTGAGGCACGAGCCTGGTCCGGCGCAAGGCCTAAAGAGCCAGCCCCGGAGTCACAACGAAGAGCAATCAACAAGAACCAAAAGCACGAAACGACGACGAGATGAATTCCATCTCAGACGGGCAGTTGTGAAGGATGCTGCCGAGCACGCAAACGGTGGTAAGTGGTAGAAATGTTGTCTGCAGAGGCAATCCTGGGGGTGGCGACGGAGTAGACCCTACACCCGCACCCAGATGGCCGCCGTAAGTGAATGGGCCGCATTTTCGAGCATCATCTGCTACGTACTCTGTACTTTGTCTGCGACGTATCATTAGTTTGTAAGCACGTGAGTCCAACAGGCAAATCCCAAGCGTCATATGCGTCATAAACATGGCGGTTTCCCATGACATACGTAATCGTGCTTAACAAGCATGGCACGAAACAGGTTCTCCAAGTATTCAGCACATAAAGCAACCAAAGGGTAGACCAATGCATACTCGGTGTATGTGTGTGTGCGTGGGTGTGTGTGTGTGTAGGCTTTGTTTTTAAATTAAAGGTTACTGGCAATGCTTTCGACATGTAAGGGGGGCTGGACATGTGCATTGGTCGCCGACCCAAACGAAGAAGGCCTTTGCACATGCTGATATTCTCGGGAGGCGTCGTGAGAACGTGACGAACCTACCTGCCGTTTTCAAATCGTATGGCAACCAGGCTAAGGCGAACTTGGAAGAAATCATCATTTAACTACCACAGGTGTCAGATGAGTACTAAGGCATGAATTAAGCAGTATTCCAGGTCCTGGAAGTAGCAGCAGAATGCTTGTATCACTTTGCATCCACGGTCTCTGTGTGTCGGCCTTGTTGCTAGCGGGCAACTGACCCTTCTGGGCACGGCCAGTTTCCGGATTTTGAGCCAGGAATAACCAAGTACATCAGACGAGCAGGACTCATGCAGAGCATGCCAAAGTACCAGAGGGCGGGCCGTTGGTTTTTCTCTCCCTCCCTCCCTCGCTCTTTCTCTTTCTCTCTGTCTGTCTCTCTCTCTCTCTCTCTCTCTCTCTCTCTCTCTCTCTCTCTCTCTCTAAGCACCACGGCTCAAGACCGGCTCTACTAGCTGCGCTTTGTATATACTGCCGGGTGCCGTATGGCATGGCGTCTTCTGAG